>PISX010010472.1:0-70200 GCA_004024625.1 Mellivora capensis | reverse complement strand
CTACAACCATTCATCCATTCATTTTGTCCTTAGCATGGATTTAGACTCTAGTAGATAAGCATGATACACACATGAGACATTTAAATAAAAATAGAAGAGAGTATATGTTCTAAAATGGCTGTGAAGCCATCAAAAGAAATGAAATCTTGCCATTCGCAACGACGTGGATGGAACTAGAGGGTATCATGCTTAGTGAAATCAGTCAATCAGAGAAAGACAACTATCATATGATATCCCTGATATGAGGAAGTGGAGATGCAACATGGGGGACTAGGGGTGCAGAAAAAGAAGAAAAGAAACAAGATGGGATTGGGAGGGAGACAAACCATAAGTGACTCTTAATCTCACAAAACAAACTGAGGGTTGCTGGGGGGAGGGGGTCGGGAAAGGTGGGTGGGATAATGGACATTGGGGAGGATATGTGCTATGCTGAGTGCTGTGAAGTGTGTAAACCTGGCGATTCACAGACATGTTTATTTGTTTATAAAAAATAAAAATTAAAAACAAAAAACAAACAAAAAAAAACAACAAAAAAAATAAAATGGCTGTGAAGTGTAAAAAGAAGGACTGTTCTCATGAAGTATGAGCTAGATACCTTCAGATTTCTAGTTTCACTTGTCCCACCTAATTAATAATCACGAATATCATACTGGCTGCAGTGAATTTGTTTACTGTTGTCACAATCTATTTTTCATTAAGTTTTTATAAAATTTTAGAGCCTTTGGACTCTAGATGATCTATATCCCTTTGCAGAGATACAATAAGGATTTTCTTAAAGTTCCTAATGAATGAAAAGAGATAGGAAATACAGTCTTTAAGTACTTAAGGTATATTAAGAACTTGTCTCCATTTTGTAAATGTGTTTATACAGACAAGTAAATGTTCACAGAATTTTATGCAACTCAGGCATAGATTCTGTCTATGATAACAAAGGTAAAAGGAAAGAATGAGATATTATTTTTTAAAAATAAAGCAAAAATTTCTTTAGGGCACTCTAAGAATTCAAATAAAACTTCAAGTTGCTTTCAAACTGCAGAGCCTGTCAGACAGACATGATTTTTATTTAACCTTAAAGTTATAGATAACCTTTATACCAAGATAAAAAAAACAGAAAGGGGAATTGTACTTATTCTTTTTAAAAAATATGATTTTTAAATATCAACGGAACTTAAAGAGATAATACTTCCCTCCTCTCTCCCCTGGTAAAGTAGGAAAAATGTGATTTCTTTTTCTTTCTCTTTCTTTTACTTTTTTTTTTTTTTTCTCTCTGTGGCCCCAGGATGCTCTAAAGGTAGCACTTAATTGTGTGTGGGCATGTGTATTTCTATGTAAACCACAGGAGAATATGCAGATGTAGGAAGCCAGCAGCCCTTTGCTGGAGGCTTGTTGAGACCATGGTAAGCACACTTCAAAGTTTCCTTCCATCCTCTTCATGGCTCAGAAGTTAGTCCTTTTCTAAAGTATTTTTATAAGGAGGAAGCTCATTGTCAAGACAGCGACATGCAAAGTGAGGAACATTTCACAAATTATGATGTAGAAATTGATCCTTCTTCTTGGTTGATGTCATAAAATTTTACAAACACACACACATGCACACACACATACACACACACAAAAGAACAAGGTGAACTAACAATTCAAAAAAGTTAAAGGTAAGATTTTTTCCGAAGAGGATTTGACAACATGTTTGAGACAGTTATAAATACTTCCTTTCTGTTCCCGTAACATATTTGGAATTGAGCACAGGTTAAACGAAATGTCCTGGTATATGTTTTCAAAAGTACACTATTTATTTTATTAAGAATTTAAATACTGGGATGCCTGGATGGCTCCGTTGGTTGGACGACTGCCTTCGGCTCAGGTCATGATCCCAGAGCCTCGGGATTGAGTCCCGCATCAGGCTCCCAGCTCCACGGGGAGTCTGCTTCTCCCTCTGACCTTTTCCTCGCTCATGCTCTCTCACTGCCTCTCTCTCAAATAAATAAATAAAATCTTAAAAAAAAAAAGAATTTAAATACTATTTATTCATTGAATCTGCCTACTATCAACAAGTTGATTTTTCCAGGAGAAAAAGAGCACATTTGGAAGATTTGCAGAGGTACAACCTTATGCACAACTGCTCCAAAGAGGCATTATGAACTGAATGCAGTATAAATTGTAAAGTTTTTAATATACTGAAGGTAAAGATAAACCATCTGTTAACATGGTAGAATGTTGTTTTAAAGAAGGCTATGTCTCACAATCTTGTATCTTCATGGTGACTCTTATATTAGGAAAGGCAGTTAATCTCATCCTTCCTTGACCTCATTCCTGAATAAGAAAATATACCATCTTAGCCTACTATTTATTTGGGTTTCTGATCTACAGTTTATTTTAAACATTTCCATTCCTTTGTATTCTTTTCATTTTTAAGATATCCTGTGGTCAGCTGCATGCTGAAGTTTTGACTTAAACATCTTGCAAATCAAGTGGATCCAGAGTAGATGAAAACCAGAAAACACATGCTGATGGAATCTTTATTTGTACACTGCAAGTAAGCTTTTACAATTTTTAGTACGATTAATTTCATAAAAACACAAAAAAGGGGGGACCTTGGCATTGTACTAGAGATTTTAGGAAAGCTAGAAATTGTATTCTCAGGGCTGCAGCAAATGAGGGCTGCAAAATATAAGGCAAGTGTAAGATAAAATGGAGTTTGCCTTTGCAATTCTTACTCATTTTTTGAGGATTGTTTATTTATTTATTTTTTACTTTTTTTTAAATCTCTCCCTGCTTTTTAAGCTTCTAATTCCTTCTTATTCTCTTAGAGATTCTGACCTAAAATGTTACTAATCTCCTTATGGTTGGTCCATAGCACTACCCACACCATTCTTTCTAAAAGGTCTTGGGAATTTCCATTGAGAGGAGAAAAAAGGAGAGAGAATTCTGTACTTTCCTTTAAAAAATGAAGGAGAAGAATAAATTCACTGAGCAAGTCATACCAAAAATTTCAGACTCAGTTCCCACTCAATTGAAAGAATATAATCAATGATTTCTTTCTCTTTTCTTTCAGAGGCAGAGGTATTGTAACATGTAAACTCAGAGAAGAAGAATTTGAGAGTGTTGTCCCCTCCCTCCTACCAGGGTAGACTGCCCCCCAGGGCAGATCATCATTCAGCTCCCTTTTATGCTTTTCCTTCTGGTATACAAAAGGTACTCTCTTTACCTACCTACTCTTAACAGATTCACCAGATTATTTTTTTAAACTTCCTTTTATTCTGTAAAATACCAAAATGGATACTCAACTACTCTAGTTCAAGGGCAAAATTTTGCAGCTTCAGTATACTTTCCAGGAGACTTCACTTTATTTTCCAAAATGGACAATTTGTACAATCATGAGAAATAATAAAGAACAGTTGTATTAAATTGCTAGTTTTGGAGTGGTTTGTTACATAGTAATAGGTAGGTGTAAAAGCATTCCAGTCTTTTAATGTTTAACCAAAAATTAATTCCATACTTCAATCTATGAAAATTCAGTGGCTAACATATTATTCTTTTAGCAATACTACTGGGGAAATATTATGTTACTTTTCAAAAAGCAAAGATTTCATTTAGTTATTCATAAGTGCATTGTCTGAACAACTACTAAGCTTTCCTACTGAATGGAAAATGAAATGCACTTTCAATTCCAAGATTCAACTTTTCAAAAAATATATTTAAGGAAAACTGGGAAATAGTGAAGAATATTTAGTAAAATTTCAAACTCCTCTCTTTTGGCTAACATTAACAAAGTTATGAAAGTATTTATTTATGAATAAAATTTACATGTAATGGAAATAAAAAATAATCATAGATGTTGTATCTAATAAGTGGCTTGGTATGAATACAGAACAGATTCTATTAAGAAAAAAATGTACTGCTTTTCTGCCCACTGAAATCCCAAGATAACCAATGAGAGCTTGATGTAAAAATCATTTGCACATTATGATCCAGAGGTCACGGAGGGAGATATTTAAGCTATTTTAAAAGGAAAATTACTTTTCATCCTTCTTGCTTTACTTCATCATCGAATACACATCACAACCAGCCCTTAGCAGGGCTACTGGCCTGTCGATATTTATGTCAATGCTCTGAGGGGTAAATGTAGGAAGAGATTGGGATATAGGAGGACAAAATGTAGGAGGTCTCCCCAGAAAGCGCAAAGACTGAATTTCACTTGTCCTCCGTCCCTGTCCAGCTTTCAGGGATAAAAGTCTTCTGCACACCCAATTCCAATAGTGCTAGACACAACCTGGATGTCTTACAATCAACTCAGTTCTGACACTGTCTACCTGGAGATAGTATTAGAACCCACAGGTTAAGTGTTCAATCCCACAAGACTGCTCCCTCTCCCCCACACACGTACAGGCTGTGCTTCTGACAAAACAGCTATAAATCCAAGGTTTCCATGACCCCCTCCTTAGGTTCGATTAATTTGCTTGAACAGTTCACAGAACTCAGGAAACCCATTTACTCAGTAGATTACTGGCTTACTACAAAGGATATAACTCAGGAACAGCCAGAAAGAAAAGATGAACAGGACAAGGTATGTGGGAAGGGGCTCAGAGCTTCCAGGCCCTATTCAAACTGGCCACTCTCCACAAATATCTATGTATTCACCAACCTGAAAACTCTCTGAACTGTGTCCTTATGGGTTTTTATGGAAGCTTCATTACCCAGACATGATCGCTTAAGACTGATCTAACCTCCAGCCCCTCTCTGCTCCCTGGGGAGGGAAAGGACTGAAAGTTCCAATCCTCTGATCACCTGCTTGACACCACTGGAAACCAACTCCTACCCTTAGGTGAAATTCAAAAGTCACCTTTGTAACACAGCAAAAGACAACTTTATAGTTCTCATCACCTAGGAAATTACAAGGGATTTAGGAGCTCTCTGCCAGAAATGGGACCAAAGACCACACATGTATTTCTTCTGAATCACAATATCACAAGAGGCTCAAAAAGAGTCTTAGCAGTGAAACAGAACAAAGAAGGAAGCAATCACCAGTATTTACCAAGACAGCCACTGTGCTAAGCACATTACATTGTGCTGTTTAATCCTCTATCAGGTGGGAATTACCATTGAGCCAGTTTTATGGATGACCAAACTGAGGCTCAGATTTATCTGTGAGTTGCTCATAGTCACACAGCCAGTGAGTGAAGGAGGTGGATTCAAATCTAAGTTTGTGGGATTCCGAAGTCTAGGCTTTTACAATGAGCTTAAAGATTAATTCCAAATGGATTGCACTCTTTTTATTTCATTGATGTTTTAGGTGGTAGGAGGTGGGGGTTGGGGGGTCAAGGGAAGGAGAGACAAACTCAAATTCTAAAGAAAACCACTCAGAACCATTTTGCCTTTCTCAGTTTTTGATTTTCTAATAACCCACCTTTGGAAAAGAACCATGTTCCTCAAGCTTAGTATTTTTATGAAGTCTGTGGGTTATAATAATTCTCATCAATTTGAAGGTATAAATGACAAATTATTTACCATCATAGAAAACCAGATTAAGTTCACAAACTCAGGTGGCTCTGAGTTCCTTTCACTGTTACAATAAAGCAGTTCAGAGAAAGATAAATAGTATAAAATTATTCCTTTTGGAAAAATATAAAAGTTTCATAAAAATCTGTTCCTAGCTCATCAGTATGGAATTTGTCATTAATCATTTTAAACTATGCCCTTTTATGCTTCTTCTGTCTCTTTTAGCTTTCTGAGTACGTCTTTGATGTAACAAAGACAGTTTCAGACAAGATTTCAGTTCATCTGGAAAAAAGGTTTAAGTCTGGAGGCAAAATGCAGTGTATTTAAAATTTATATACTCTATAATGCCTTTGTTCTGAACTTGAAGATCCTGAAAAACTTCTAAGCTTCTTTGCCTTCCTCCTCTAAGCTCATTTGTTCTTCCCTTGCTTATTATCATGCAACTGTGCCTTTAATGGAGGGGGGGGCGGTTTCCATCCTTTAACTACATGCAGAGTCATGGCTGACCCTTTCTGATCAATTGCCAATCCATACAGGTTTGACTGATAAAAGAGCCAATTAGATTTAAGCAAATTAAGGGACATCACCAATGTCAACCACTTATTAAACTGAATGCTGAATTCCATGCATACAAAACACTAATGCACTGAGCCCCATTAAGAGTTGAAATCCTAACCCCATTAGTAACTCCAGACCTTGAAGGGGTAAAGGTCACAGGAAAGTTTCATATTTATGGATTAACATTTGGATTCCGTTTTTATTTTTTTAATTTTTTTTCCTAGAACTCTTGAACCTTCACTATAATGCTATTCAAGAGCTCAGATTAAACATATTCTTCATTTCTATGAGTATCCTAGTGCTAAATATGAGCATTATGTTATTACAAACAACCAAATAATATAGTCATTGTAGAAATATAAAAACCTGAGCATGGAAGTGGTTAGAGATATGCTACAGAAATGAAGGAATAATAACCCCACAGACTCCTCCAGTTGACCAAATAATATTTCAAACGAATTTTTAAAATAAAAAGTGTGTGCGATTTGGATTTGCCACTGTGCATTTTTGTGCTGAGCTCTTGGTTCCACAATCCCACTTGCCTTAATTTCCATCTTCAAAGTAACTGTGTTTATCAGATTGTTTAATCATATTCCTTTTTTTGCTTGTTTAGTTGAAGTCAAGAGCCTTATTTTTTTTTAATAAAATTAATTTTCTTAACACAAGAGCAAGGAAACAGGGAGATGTGATGGAATTAACTAGGATTTGAGATTAGATCTTGTTTGACTGTTTTTTAAAATATATTTTTGTAAGATTGTATTTATTTATTTGAGAGAGAGACAGTGAGAGAGAGCATGAGTAAGGAGAAGGTGAGAGGGAGAAGCAGACTCCCTGTGGAGTTGGGAGCCCGATCCGGAACTCGATCCCAGGACTCCGGGATCATGACCTGAGCTGAAGGCAGTCGCTTAACCGACTGAGCCACCCAGGTGCCCTGTTTGACTGGTTTTTTAAAAAAAAATTTTCCAGCTTTACTGGGGCATAAACTGCATTTTCGTCATTATGCTTTCTCATCAGAAAAATAGAAACATAGAGAAAGGTGGTATCAAATAAGGCATTTCATAACCATTCTGTTCTACTCTAGGGGTCCTATCTCAGCCTCAGTTGGTAAAAGACAACTTTCTGAAGGACCTATTTCTAAGTTGAAACCTTAAAAATGAGTAGGACTTGGCCAGATCTAGGGGGTCAAGGCAGTTTTCCAGACCACATTTGATAGCAAACATTTGACCAAGAAAAAAATAGCATGTCTATTTTGCCTAAACCTTCTATTATTATATTTTTAAACTATACTAAGAAGAAAACATAGCTAAGGGTATTATCATTACAAATCTTGCACAATTCAGGAGTGAGAGAGAGCAGGAATTCCACATCACCGAAAAAGAGACTTAATATTTGAATCAAGGAAACGGCAAAAAATGGTAACAACCCAAATATAATGGAAAAGTAAATAGCATACAGAACCTTCTCTGCCCATAAGTTGGTTCACTTCTGTACATCGGTTCATTTATTATTCATTTCGGTACAAAGCACAGTTCACTGGACAAAGGCATGGAAGATTTCTTTAATAACTCTCAGTACTAATTTAATTCTACTTAAACACACATATTCTAGTGAATGCCACATGCTTTTCAGGATGATTTTATGTGTAAATCAGGATAATATGTTTTCAGATCATTAAGTAAAAGGAAGCATGAACTAAAACCTATTTAATCAATGAGGTGTCACCTTTAAACTGCCACAAGGTCATAAAAAAGATAATTTCAAAGCTATAAGTTTCCTAATTGTAATCAACAACAATCTAATGATGAAAAAAAAAGTATGTCTTAATGGCTACAATAAATTTGAGCAAATCAACGTCTTTGAAGACATTTTGCTTCCTCTTTTGGTGAAGGGCCATCTCCCAAATTCTGGATTTCTGAGTTTAGAAAGTGAATAATTACATCATGTCCAGAGAGTATGAGCCTGCAGAAGGCATCATAATGGCATGAATAAGCGTCCAAAGAGTAGACATAAAAGTAAACTCAGCAGTTGACTTCAGTACGACTGTACGGCTGGAAAGAAAATTTTAGTTTTTTCCTGTTTACATAATATTGGCTCTTCTACTAACCACTGACAGATATAGGCACAGATTGTATACTGAGTTAGCATGAGAAGCTTGCTATGTTTAAGTGAATTATATATATACATACACCCAGAGATATTTACTCTAAATTAGTAGGCATTCCTAAGTGCATGAACAATGAATTAAATTGGTCCTATTTTATGAATATGATGTAACTTGCTGTAAATTACAAACCATCTAAATCAGTATGAATGCCATAAAAGGAATCTATAACTCATTAAATTCCCACATATCCTGTTAAGAAGGTATTGCTATATAATTTAAAAATTTCCATTAAGGCACTAATTACTGTTTAATTTCTAAGTGTGAATAAAGGTTATTATATACTAAGGTATAGAGTCATTAAATGTTCTATCATTTCCAGTATGTTGGGTTAAATTAAAAAATGAAGATATGAATACCTAAGGTTTCTTTTCTTGATTTTGTTTTGTTTTGGTTTTTTGGTCTCAATTCTTAAACAAGTCCCTATCTAAATCCAATGTCCTTTTTTTAAAAATTTTTTTTTTATTATCGGTTTATGAAATGTCACAGTGAGTCTTTCAGCTGTCTCTTCCAAGCATTCTTAAACAATGTGGTTTCTGCCATTTAGAGTTTCAGGTGTTTTGGTAAACATCTATTCATTAAGTCTTACAATGTCATGAAAGGTAGATAACAGTGAGTGGTTTTAATGATAGAGCAGGTATTAAATCTTTCCTTGGGAGAAGCTTTCTATACAAACCACAAATTAACTCTTCATTGTCCTCTCGTGAGGAGGCTTTTGCTGCTCTTAAACCCTTTGTGATAGGAGAGGTATTTAGCTAGTCCTGCTGCTTAATGACATAGCAACATTCTCCCTTAGTCCAGAGACACTGGTTTTTGAAGCTGAGCTACAGCCGGGTGTTTTAGAGTCCTTTGCCTTTTGTATTTTCAGAAAACAGACATTCCTGAACACTCAGTTGAGAATCATGCTCTTATTATTTTGAGGCATGCTTTGTTCAAGGGCTGTCCTTACCAATGTAACAGGGAGTTTTCTTCTTAGCAGTTAGTCACACAATTGATTAAAATAAGGGTGGAGGTGACTGCAGATCAAAATAATAATTCTAAATAAGTAAAATCATATATTTATACAGATAGTTAAAATAAAAGTATCTGGATTGTATCACATTTCTTGTATAAAAGTGACACTATTGAACTCTAATCATTAGGACATGGAAGTTAAAGGTGTTTTTCCAGGGTTGTGAGTAGCTTTCCCTTTCCATTTGCTGCATACTGCCCTTTTTTGGCAAATGGAAAGGTACAGATATATAATGTTCTTCAAAAAAACAGGAATGAGAACCAAAACTCAAACTAAAAATGCAAGTTTTGGATCTAAATGAAGTCTCAAACAGACAAACAAAAACTTCCCAGTCTTTTTAACATGCAAAGCAAGAGATACATATGTATGATATATACCCGTACATACACACAGTGCAAGATGAAAGCAGTCTCAACAGAACAAAAAAAAAAATCAATAAAAGGGTCTCAGTCAAACAAAACAACAACCCAAACAACCAGAAATACGATTGAGCCTCTAAGTTCTAAAAAAAAAAAAAATTAATTTTCACAATAATGAAGCACTCAGTGGAGACTTACAGTAGAGCAGTTACATAAATCTATGTAGCCAACGTTGTTCATGGACTTACCCCCAGGTGGCATTGCCAGTGTTATGGGATCACTCATCAAGCTGGCTTGGCTATTTGAAGCATTCACTTGCACAGTATAGTTAGTAAAAGGAACCAGCCCCTCAATGAGTACCCACACGTTGGTCTCTTCACCGCGGTGCATGACTTGTGTGCCATTCAGAAGAGTGTAGTTATTAACTGCTGATAAAAAGGAAAACCATGAAAATTAGTGTATATTTAAGAGTTCATTCATTTACCCATGATCAAAATAACTGAACTGTTATTCTAAGATGGTGTGCAGCTGTTCACAAGTATCATGCATGCAAGGACAACTCAGACACAGGCACAGTAATTGATCCCATGATGGATTATTTACAATTGCTTGAGGGTTTTTTCCTCCATCCTTGGATTTTTTTTTTTTAGATTATATTTATTTATTTGAGAGAGAGAAAACACATGAGTGGGGGAAGGAGCAGAGGGAGAGAGAGAGAGAGAATCCTCAAGCAGAGTCCCCCTTGAGCTCAGATCCAGACATGGGGCTTGATCCCAAGACCCTGGGATTGTGACCTGAGCAGAAGGAAAGACACTTAACTACCTAAGCCACCCAGGCACCCCCAATCTTGGATTATACGATATGCAGACTGGAGGAAATCACACTCTTTCCCCACCATCTAGAATGGTTCTGGATACAAGTAGTATATTTATGAGGCGAATTTTTCAGAATATTGCTGAAATTTAGTAAAATTTAGTTATCATTATGCCTAAAACACAGGATTTGTTAACAATAGTACTATTTACTTCAAAAAGCCTTTTTTTCTTTGCCAAAACACTTTTATTGTATGTCCCTTTAATTTCCCCCACACAGATTCTACAAACATAGGCAAATGAGTAAAAAACATACATGGTGTTGGACTTTAAGGGGAAAGCATATTTGCGAGATTTCCAGATAATGATACAATCTTTACTGGTTAAATGTGAAAAAATTAAAATACGGCCACATACCAATAATGACCTTGCACTGTATGATAAACAGAATAGTTGTAATAGTTACCAAAAATACCATATTTTGGACACAGTTTTGTAGCAGAATATGGTGCAAAGAAAAGCACATGCATTTGATTGTCAGAAAGTTCTGCATTTGAGCCTGTCCTTATCATTCTTGAGGAGTGTGCTCTTTGCTAAGTTATTCAGTATGTCTGAGTCTCATGTTTTTCATCTGAGAGTGGGGAATGATAATACTTTGATTGCAATGTTACTGTGAAGATTAAGCGAGATCATTTCTTTACATTACCCAGCATATAATAGGTATTCATCTACAGCAACAAGGAAGTGTACCTGTTTTTGCTATAGTACAACTGATACATTACAAATAAAACATTTATAAACAAACTAATACATACAAAACAAACATTTACAACTAGCAAGTGATAAAGAATTCTACACTCTGTATTTTACTTCCTCTGTAGCAATTACTCTTCTATTACATTTTCCCTCTCTCCCACCCAACAATGTATATGAATTAAAATTCTTAATATTTTTCAATGAACAAAACAACATTAATCACATCTGCTACCCCTAGGTCATTGTCCAATCATGTTATACATCAAACTCCATAATTAATAAAGAATCAAATGACGTGAAAGAGGATCTCACATCTAGTTATGAGCATTTTCGTGAAATGTGGGTAAGGCAGACAAAAACTTTAAAAATACACATAAAACTTTAAAAGATACTTATAATAGTTTTGGGAAGAAGGATGTAGCTGAAAAAAATTATTGCTACAAAATAATAGGTGTAAGTTAAATGTTTCCCATGACCAGAAGAAATCCCTAGTGTCATGCAAGAATTTATTGCTCTGAACTTGAAATTGGCACAACAGAGTGGTTTATTCCCAAGGGAATAAATGTACTTAGGAGCTAAAACATGAGGATAATAATTTCTATTTAGTTTTAATAAAATAAGATAAAGATAGGTTCACTGCTTAAGAATTGTTTTAAGTTCCTAAAATGGAAATAGACACCACAGATAGATCTATGTGGAGCACACATCAACAAGAAGTTCTGAGACCTGAAAAGTTGCCTTGAAAAGACATTTCCAAATGACACTCTATTAGCTCTCACAGGTTCTTTGTAACTAGTCAACCAGATTAGACAGATTATTGACTCCAACTGCATGCAGAGAGCAGGCTTTGCTAGGTTCTGATAACAATATGCTCAAGATGTACAAGACGTCGCTCCCGGACTTGAGAAACCTGGTTAAGATTTACTATGAATCCCTTGTAAGCACTGTCGAAGAAAAATTACATCATCCGCACTTGAAGACCTCAAGTCCCATAATGTCTAACTCCTTGGAAGAATTTTCCATTATAGCTGAAACAATTGCTGCTGTTGTCACATACCCAATTGTAAAATTTCAAAAAGGTCAGCTTTATCCTGCAAGACCCAGGTAGATGCCTAATTGCCTCTGAAGTAGTGTAACAGCACGTACCTTACAAAAACTTAAAGACTACAAAATAACAATGAGAATTCTAAAATTAAGCCAAGAGAATACTATTTTATAAAATTTCAAGCCAGGTGCAAATGTAAGAATAAGGAGTTAACATCTAAGTATTGGTGAGAGTTTTTTTCCCTTATATTTTGTTTGTTTCTGAAGCAAATTTCTAGCTGTAAAACAAACAATTTTTCTTCTTTGAAAATGGCATGGCAGGGGCAAATATATTAAATACCACTCTATTCTAAGTTTCCCAGATAACATTAATACATGGTAATTATACAATTAGTTGTAACATTAAGTTCTAGTTATAGAACAATGATTACTCAGTAATTATAAGAAGTATATAATTACTCAATAATTATGAGAAGTATGCAATTACATAACCATTTTGTTCAGCTCAAAAAAGAACTTGTGTATCTCCAGGAACCACACAGCTGAGTGAGTCCAGTGCTCCTTTACCCTGCTCACATGCAGCTCCATTCATAAGCCTGGAGCAACCGCCAGGATTTCAACCCTCGGTCAAGCTCACAAATCCCCAGATTTAAAACCAAAACCGGATCCACAGATTTTGTCTCTGTCTCCACTTTATTCTTCTCTTTCTTCCTTTGAACTGGACCAGTTTGAGTTCTGAGATCCTGGGGGGAAATTCTTAAAATGCAAGTCCTCGGATCCCCCCCTCCCCCACCACCTCGCCTCCCCACTCTTGAGAGGGTCTCGCTTTACTGCTTTTCACTGCATAAACTTTGTTTTCAGTGGGCTGGAAAATGCAGCCCCGTTGGTTCAGCCTCAAGAATCAAGCTAGAAAATGCTAAAATGATAAGCATTTCCTATCATAGGTGACCATTTCTGTCTGGTCTCCCTTAGCGCTGACCCTATTTGTAAGTATAAGTGGACGGTGAAGGCCCTGGAACCATAACTCGCTGTCACCCTGCCACCAGGCACTAAGTCTGAAGTCAAGTTCCCCTCAACCATCTCTTTGGGTGTGGTCTGCACCACTGCGCTTTAACCTGGGGATCACACTAAGCACTCTGCAGATGTGGTCATCACACTAGTGTTCCAGGGGCCACGTACATCAGAGTCACCTGGGAATACTTCATCAACATCCACAGAGCTGAGTTCCACTCCAGACCTACCAAATGAGACTGTTCGAAGGCAGGGCCAAGGAATCACTGGTGATTGTTCTTAAGCATGCAGAAAAACTCATTTTAGGGTTATTTAATCTATGTTCAAGCTAGTCTTAAAGTAATGATCCAAATTCATCTCATTTGTTTCCCAAAATACTTAGGTCACTTTTGACATACTTGTTAATGATGCCTTTGGACTCTAGCTTTGGGCTATAAAATCTTTATTAGTGAATTAATGCATCTTCAGAACGTATGAAGTGGATTCTTCAACCACATCTACCTTTACAAACTAAAAAAATCTAGTAAATTATTTCATAAGAAATATTTAAGTATACATAAAAGTATTTTTTAAAATGAGTAGTCATTTTGCACACCCGAGAAAAATCACTTCAGTATTTCTGATAAGTATTTCTCTCTCTCCCTTTCAATATCACCACTGAAGATACAGGGGAAGGAGAGATCCTTTGTATATTGTCCAACATCACGCATCACAAGCAAAAAACAAGTAGTTTTGGTTAGATTCCTAAAATTTTCAAATAAACTCCTAGATGCTCCCTCAGGACATTCTACATCCTAAAAGATTTTCTAAGAATTTAAGTCATTCAGGCCTACTTTTCTACTTTATTTTGAAGAAAAAAGTGTTAAATTGAGAAACAGCCAACATAAATCTATGCCCAACAGATCCTACTTGTAAAAAACATTTTCTTAGCTGCAGATATGAAATCTTACAAAAATGTTAATAGCAATCATGCCCATTTTTAAGGCTAAAATCTTACATTTAATGTTATTTGTTGAATAGTAGGATATTTTCTATACAATTATTTTTTTAAGCAAAAACCAGTGTAAATAGACACGTATGATCCAGGGAGGCGTAAATGATTGCTGTCTCAGGAATATCGTCCTATGGGTTCTCCAGATTGATACAACATAAATGCGTATCCTTTCCCATTCTTGTTATAATCATTGTCACAAGAATTTTAATGCACCATATATTCCATAATTTTTTTTCCTCTGTGCTGTACTGCTCTGACCTTTTCAATATTCTATAATTTGACTGGCTGGCCATTTCGGTTCTCTCCTTTTTACAGCCTTATTAACTTGTGGGAAAGAGGTGAAATGAACAACCAATCAGAATACATAATATTGCAAAGGTCAGCGTAGTCTTGTACAGTATCATCACACACAGAAGACTGTATGCCAGGCATTAACATCCTGATATCTTATTCATGTGACAAAGATTGTAACAAGAACAGAAAATGGCACAACATGAATCCATTCTCATGACAAAGATTATAATGAGAAATGACAGCGAACAAACCAGACTGATTCTTGTTACCTTGTGAGGATTTTCCATGTCAGCCCTGGTCCTGCTTTAAGTTAGCCTTTTTCTGAATCCAATTACACCTGAAGGTAGGAAAGGTGTTAACTAATTTTCCCTCTTCTTGCTGTAAAAGGAAAATGCTATATTTCCCTGATATTGAGGTCTCAATTTTAGGGTTGCTCGGCTCCGTCTCATTATTGCAGAATTCTGCCAATCCCCAAATGAAACGACATGGAATGACAAAGCACAGATCTGGGCAAAGTGGTGAACAAGGCCTTTAATGTGAGCTAATAATTCTAGGTCACTCTATAGCATGTATTAATATTTAAGTTACTTTTATTTATTCTTTCTGAAGTTATTATTTCAAATTATTTTACCCAAAAGGCAAGTGCATCATCCAAACTCCATTACGGTCATAGATAGCATCTTGGCAGAGATCCGAATAGCACTGGGCACTTGTTCCTGTTTAAGTTAACATATGGTTAAAGGGACCTATTCCTGGCCTTAAATTGTTGCCAACATAGAAAATATTTATAGATGTATACCGACGTAGCTGTCTTCTCCACAGAACATTTTGAAAGAGAAAGAAATGGGTAACCTGTGAGCGACTCAGCGCCCTAGGAAGGACAGTGCTCTATTAATGCATCATATTTCTTACCATTATTGTAATTACTCTAATGTGATTTTTAATTAGTTGTCATCTAGTAAAAGCTATACTTCTCTGAATCCTCTTAAGAGTGGTCACTCGGCTAGAATGGCAATTGTAGTTCAGGGAATAAATCCAGAGAATGTTTCAACAACTCACCAAAAGATACTTCAGAAACCTCTGCCCTGAGTCTTTGCTTGTGCAGGAACAAGAGCTTTGTAAATACTGAGGATTTTTGTTTTGTTCTTTTTGTTTTTAAAACAATTTTATTTATTTATTTGACAGGGAGAGATACAGTGAGAGAGGGAACACAAGCAGGGAGAGTGGGAGAGGGAGAAGCAGGCTTCCCGGAGAGCAGGGAACCTGATGCGGGGTTCAATCCCAGAACCCTGGGATCATGACCTGAGCTGAAGGCAGACGCCTAACAACTGAGCCACCCAGGCGCCCCTTTGTTTTTGTTTTTAATTTGTGGGAAAGACTATCACTAATGTACAATTACTCTTCCAACTATTTAAAATATCATTTTAAAAAGTCCTTTGGAGCATGGTTTCTTTTCATCAATTTTGTTTTATATGCCATAGTCAGGTTTCCCTAAATGGATCTAATATCTACTAATATCAGAAAAGAACTGTGTGTGTGCATGTGTGTGTATATGCAGATTTCTCAAGAGTAAATTAAGAGGTTTGTTATGATTGTGGTAACTTAGGAAAATATGGTTCATTTTCATCGACTATGTTATACTCTGAAAAGTCAGGTTTTTTGTTTTTTTTTGTGTGTGTGCTTTGATTTATATTTTCCCCAATTGGACAAAGTGTTAGTTTTCCAAATGAACAAACTATTGCCATCATCTCGATCAGCCAAGATCTATTTGGGAAAATATGCTACCATAGAAAGTGATTTGCAGTTTCCAGAGTGAATTTCGGACATGAACATGACTGACTGATTGACAGAAGGGGCTGTTTCCTTTTGGAATTCTAGTAGAACCTTCTAAACACATGGGCCATACTGAACTTCTAGCACTACTGTGGTCAAATGCATAGCTCAGCAATTGATCCCTGAGCACCTTATCACCAATTCTTAATGAAATGCTTACAATTTTCTTTTTAGTTACTTAGCTACATACGCTTGAGATGGATTCTCCATTATAGGAGAGCATCCATTTTGGGTGAGAATTATATCATGTTCTGTGGTGACTTCTGCCTGCTTTATCTTCTGCAGTCCCATAGTTCTGTGTTCCTGTACTAGTTATCTACTGTTGTGTGATGACATTAGCACAAGCGAAGCCACTCAAAACAACATAATATTCTTATCTCATACTTCCTGTGGGCCAGGGGTCTGAGCATGCTTAACTGGGTCTTGTGCTCAGGATCTTTAAAGGTTGCAGTCAAGGTGCTGGCTGGGACCAAAGTCCCATTTCAAGGTTCTACTGGGGAAGGATCACCTCCAACTCAGGTAGTTTCTGACAGCATTCCGTTCTTTTCAGGCTATTGGAACTGAGTGCCTCAGTTTCCTGGAGGTTATTGGCCCTCAGTTGCTAGCTGGCTTTTGCATAGAAATTGCCATTTCTTTCTCATTGGTCTCTCCAACATGGCTGCCTGCTTTATTAAAGCCAGCAAGGGAACTAGTCTCCCAGCAAGATGGGTTACAATCTTATGTAATGTTGTCACAGAACTAACAGCCTACCTTCTCTGCCATAGTCTTTTGGTTATGGACAAGCCAAAGGTTTTGACCACAAGCTAGGGGAATAGATTACACAAGTATTAGTACCAAGAGGTTGGGATAATCCTATGCTATTTTAGAGTCTGTGCGTTATGGTTTCCAAACTGTGGAAATGAATCACCTTGCTGAGAAGAGAATTAGGAATAAATTGTGAACTTACAAAAGTTTATGCTTTATGGAGAAGAATGGATAAATTAGTATGACAGAATTACCTTTCTAAAATGCCTTCCAAAATGGAAGAAAACTAAGGAGAGCAAAAAGAATAGGATTAACAAGAACAGCTGAAAATTCTAGAGCAAATGTATAAAGGAAAGGGAACAAATTAATGACATTAATTTTGAAACTTCACAACAAAAGAAAGATATGGTATATTTATGCTCAGCATAATATCATTCCTAACTCTGCTCTTAGAGTAAGGAATAAAAACCAAGCAAAATCCTTGGAACTTTTACTAATCTTCTTCAATCTGAAGGGAAGTGAACTGAGTAGAGTCCGTAGAAATATGAAGAATGGCCATTCTACGGAACACTGTGTTGAGTTGGAGGAAGAAGCTGGTGTTACTAGGACTGGGAGATGTATGTGAATAAATGGAGTGGGGGCTGCTACCGGAGACATTTGATGGGATTTCAGAGGAGACCGAGAAACTAGATCCCCTAGAATTCAGCCCAATGAATTTATCCATATCCTTGAATTTGCTCCCATTTCCTCCTATCCCCACCCCAAGGTTACAGACAAGGACATTAATCACAACACCCAGTTCTCAAAGCTTAGGTTGAGGGAAGACTATCACCAGAAAGGAAAAGAAGTGGCCATGTTCAGAACAAAAGCAAAGTCTGGATAGAGCTGCCCATACAAGGCAGAAGCAAAATAAATTTTAAGGGAAGAACATACTGAATGCAGACATATAGCCAAAAGAAAAGATCCCTCCCAACATAAAAAGACAAAGTAATCACATGGTTGTGGGGGAGAAAAATGATACATATTCTCCATACAATGAAAAAGAATGTTGCAAAGCCAGAGAAAAAAATTGAAAATTAGAAAAAAAAACATTAAATATTTAATAAAGTCAGAAAAAATAAGGAACACAATAGAAACAGATAAAATTTAAATCAATGGGATGATGGAAAGCCTTGAGACAATCATAATCAATGCATAAGAAAATAAATCAAGAGATAATAACAATGAATGAGAAGATTGATAGATATATACAAAGAAAATGATAAGGAATATAATTAAGATTTTTTTTTAAATGAAAGGATAAGTGGAGGTCATATGGACACTGAATACAGGTCTGCCCATTAGATGCTGCCACCTGGGGACTACAAAACTGGATGGAATGCAACTAACTCAAGTCAATCAGGGATTCCTCTAGATGTCTCTAGAATTGTTGAGAAAGCAGAAGTAGGGCTGCATTGTCCAGTGCTGCTCCGGGAGTGCGGGAGGGTTAGAAAGGGGTGGGGGTGAGGGCAAGGCAGGGGCATCTGGAGGCCAAGCTTGTCTGGGCCAAGCTATTTGTGGTTTCCATATAAGTCTTACTCACCAGCTTTCCTGACAACTTTTTTAAATGCTCATTCTCTTGTAATCATTCATTTTTGCCTTAATTAACCAGAATTGTTCCTGTTGTTGGTTACTAAGAAACCACTCATGAATTGAGAGAGGTTGGAAACGATGTTCTGTATTTGTTGACATGTGTTCTTTATAGGGAAGGGGGTTCATTGTCATTTTTCTATATTATATACATTTTAAGCTAGCACACATAATTTTTAAAAATCAAAAGCATTATAAAAGAGTTAAATACACAAGGAAAACATAAAAATTGGATTTAAATTTATAAATAAATTATAATAGAACCAGGGATCCGCAAACTACAGCCTACAGGTCAAATTTGGCCAGCTACCTGCTTTTATAAATAAAGTTTTATTAGAATACAGACACTTAATATTCTAAGTAGTGTCATGCTACAACTGTGCAACTGAGGAGTTACGGCATAGGCTCTAGTGCCTGCAAGGTGTAAAACATTTACTATCTGGCCCTTTAAAGTTTTACCTCTGCACTAAACAATTAAAGTGACTACCTCTTTAAAAATGTGCTGCTTTCTGGTACAAAGAGAGGCATTGCCAATTTCTAGGTTGATTTTCTTGAGTAAACTCTTTTTAAAGAATGGAGCAGTGCATGTGGAAAGAACACTGTATTGACAGAGTCCTATCTTATGCCACTGCACTGTTCTGTCATCGATGCTGTGAACATCTTTAATTATGCAGCAGTTATACATGCAAATTACTGGAAGGAGAAGAAGCAGGAAGAAAATCTGTTATAGACAGTCCCTAATTCCACATGCCCAAGAAGTTTGCAAATGGAAATCCAAGTGCATGGCTTTGACTGAAGGGAGAGCTGCTGTTCTGAAGGCTTAACAAGAGTAACTAAAGAATAATTAAAGACTCTGGATGAAAGAAGGATGGATTTTCTGTTTCATCTGCTTCTAAAGGGCTTCTTTTAAACTTTCAAACTTATGTGCCTTCCAGAGGTAATTTGCGAAAAAACACAAAACATCCTCTTTCCTACAGAGCCCAGTGAAAACAATTAAAAGGCTAAATGAGGCTAACATATTTGCTGAAAGAAGCAAATGTAGTGTTAATATTGCCTTGGAATTTATTTTAAGGAAATAATCAGATAAGTGTACCAAATATTGCCTTATTCTAAGTATAAGAAAATGAGTTACAAAATGGTATAATTGTGCCTTTGCAAAAATTTGGCTTAAGAACCAAGAACAGGTGGCTAGAGTCAGAAGCAAGAGAACTATAATGTGGTACCATAAGTCCCCAAATAAGCATTCAATGTGTAAAGGATCATAAGATATAAATTTGTTTGTAAAGCAAAGAGAGTTTGATATATAAATGTTGCCCTCTTGAGCAACAACTTAATCAATTTTGCTCTCTAATTTAAAGTTGAACTATTTTCCTCTTTTAAATCCCTCGATGGTGGCTTTCCAGCCTGGATAATTATGGAAATGAAAAGAACCAGCTTGAATCCCTTCAAAGGCATTTTATTCACCTTAACTGTTTTCTTATTAACCTAGTTAGTGTGGTTAAGTTCTACAATAAATGAGTGAAAACATCTCTATCATAAGAAGTAGTTAATCACTGCCTAAGAATGCAGTTTACAGCCACCAATTATATTAGTTTGTATTTTTTTTAAGATTTTATTTATTTATTTGACAGACAGAGATCATAAGTAGACAGAGAGGCAGGCAGAGAGAGAGGAGGAAGCAGGCTCCCCGCCGAGCAGAGAGCCCGATGTGGGGCTCAATCCCAGGACCCCGGGATCATGACCCGAGCCGAAGGCAGAGGCTTTAACCCACTGGGCCACCCAGGCATCCCTTAGTTTGTATTTTTTAAAGAAAGAATAAAGTTATTTTAAAGCTAACTTCATGTTAAGAAAAATACTGAAAAATTGGGACAGCTTATTAGCAACACTGTAGTTACATATTTTAAGTCTTGACCTTTTAATCTCTGCTCATTCTGCAGACTTCCATCATCAGTATACAAATGAAAATTATTATCTGCTTTTTAAACATGTTCATAAGTCATAGGTGCCAATAAGAATAGTCAGTTCTTTGGGGGAGATGATCAGAAAGAAACTGGCTAAAAAAGCCAGCCTGGGGATCTCCAATCCATAATCAAATATCTAGATTGATTGTGTCACTTGCACTTGTATTGATTTCAATTGGAGTAGCTCACCCAAGGGAATAATAAAAATGTGGAATAAAACTGATTTATGAGAACAAAATAAATCCTTTTGTGAGTGGTAATGAATTGGTACTATTTAACCCTTTCAATCACAGAGTGAAAAAACTATTTATTTTTTAAGAATGCTGAGCTAGCCAAAAGAAGTCATATCAGAAATGCCAATACTGCCAAGTGCCATTACACTAAGTTGTAATGCTGAGAAAGAAATGGTGCTCTAAACTTGATGGAAGGCGTTATTTGACATACGACATACTTTTAGCTTTCCTTGGCCAACTTCTATGTGTCATCACAAATGATGGACCTGGAGATCCAAAGTATTATGGAATCACTCAATAAATGTTTATTGTACTTATTTACATGATTTATAAGATGGTTGAGAAGTTAAGAGCAAAACATGGTAGCTCAGTAGCTACATTCAATTTCTTCTGTTAATGTAGATGCTCATTATTTTCCTCAAAATTTTCTATACACCAGTTAAATCAAGGGTTGTCTCAAGGATAACAGGAATATCCAGGGGAGACAGCTTTCAGCATGATTGGGGCACATACAAATATTTGCCTTAGAAAATATTAAAGGACCTAAAAAAAGAAAATGAGATGATTTCTGCAAAGACCCAGAGCAACTGTTTGATCACCAATTCAGCCAACCAGCCAACCAGTTGATTTAATGAGGAAAAACATCAGTTACTTCACATTCTCTGAAATCCAGTAGACAATATGTTCCCTATAGTCTGGCATTGACTTAACTTTTCACTTTTTACAAAATATGCTGATATCTTTTGCACATGTTCTGAGCCTGAGCACTCACAAGCAATGGCCACTATCCATCTGTGGCTATTGAGCACTCAAAACATGGCTAGTGTGTCTAGGGAACTGAGTTTCTAATTTAATTTTAGTTCAGTTAAATTAAAAACTGATAGGTGATTTAGTTATTAGAAAATTTTTAAGTTATGTTGGTATGGGAATCTACTTTTTATATTGAAACTGTTTTGAAAACTGAATATAGATCAAATATTTCTGATCAAGATTATCATTTGCATTGAAGTATCCTTGAAGTGTAAAATATACACATAAACTTAGTATAAGATAAAGAACATGCAATCTCATTCTTAACTTTAAGATTTTGATTACCTGTTGAAATGACAATATTTGGGGTACATTCATTCAAATAATATACACTACTAAGTTAATTTCTGCTATTCCTTTTTATTTTTTTACATGTATTAAAAATTCAAAATTACATGTGTAGCTCACTTTGTATGCCTGTTTGACAACCCTATTGTGATATGCTAAAGGGAAAACCAGAATGCACACTTAAAATGTAGATGCATTTTCATCTTAAATTGATGGAAGGAAACTTTGTTCCAAGATCTGCCTACATATATATATTCAGACAAAATAAAGGTGAAACTCTTATTCATAGAATGCACAGATTCTGTTACATACATTGCGTTTAATTCATGGTCCCGAGGAAGCTAATTCCAGAACTACGTGGAAGGGATTGCTGTAAGGAGTGAGTTGATTTGTTGTCAGTTCTGTCAATGTGGCTTGCACCGTCGTGGTGTTTAATGAAAGTATATGAAGGTAACTTTATTTATCCTCCTGGCATAAAAAGGCTTTTAAAAAAATTAATACATTTTACTATTTACAATGAAGCATAATTTAATTCAGTTTGATGGTACCATAATTATTATAGCATAATAATTTTTCTAATATGGTAACTTTTGCACATCTGCCATACAGAGTAAATCATTAGACAGGAAACAGAGAGTACAAATCAAAAAAGATATTAAGAAACTCTATTATCATAAAGGAATAAATTATTAGGGAAAAGGGAAAGTGAATCACTTTAAGTTTAAAGGATTCAAGTAAAAGCAAGAAGATAAACAGTAATTGCAATTGGCTGGGCATTTGAAAGAAGTCCAGGCCCAAGATGTTTAACGCCCCATACTTAATGAAGTCAAGTCTTCTGTTCCAAGTTCACTTGAGATTTGGAATTTTAGGGTCTAATGTCTCCTAAAATCTTCTAATAGTTTTGCTGTAAGATGATATATGCTACAAACTCCCTCTTTTTTTTTTTCTCTTGCCTTCATTCATTCCTTCTTTGTCTGATTATAAAAGAAATCCATGTTTATTATAAAGTTTAAGACTACATCAGACACTATGAAGAGAAAAACTAAAATTACTGAAAATCTCAAGATAGTCATTGTCACCTTGTTAATGTTTTGGTGTATTTTGGTATGTATCCTTCCACATTTTTACATACACACATATATATAAATATATTACTACATTTTACACTTCCAGAATTTTATAATATTATTCTTTAGCTGCAATACTGCATATTTATCAATAAATGCACATCTGCATAAACTTTAAAATGAATTCACCACAATGTGGTTAATCCACATAACTCAACATTTAGGAACACCCCTCTCATGTTTTGTTATGTAAATAAACTTTGCCAGGAACATGACTTTACAGATATTTTTGTGTGCCTACATAATTATTTCTATTAAACAATTCCAAAAAAAAAAGAATTGCTGGTTTTCTCAGTTGGCACAAATGGATACAAATATGTTAAACCTTTTATATTTGCTTGATAAGCTTATTTTAATTTTCTCAAATGAATTTCTGGAAACAAAAAATTAGTCAAAGTTTGGTTGTGGTTTATGTGAAAGCATCATGCTGTATGGGTTATACTTGTGATTGGAACTTAAATTAAAAAAAACCTTTTTGTTCACAGTAAAAGCATCCATCTTGTCTGTCAAGTGTGTTATATTCATCTAAATTCACATAACTAAATGGGCTGGACTCGAAGATTATTCCATAAGTATAAGGACCTCTGTATTTTCTTACTTACTTACTTCTAGTCTTACTAGAGCTGGAAAAATGAACTCAGAGATTTATAAATGTTTTCAAATAGTATTGGTGAAAATGGCATATTTTAAAACATAGATGTGATACCAGTAATGGTTCTTTTAATATTACACTAAAAATAAATAAGCACAATCACAAAAAAGTAAATCCCCCCCCCAAAAAAAGGTAAAATACCTGGACATAACCCTAACAGGAAATAGAAATATAGGGTCTTTATGGAAAAAAAAAAGACAGGGTTTTATTGTGGGATATAAAATACCTAAATAAATGAAATTATAACACATTTCTGGATGAGAACTATTAAAAGATGTAAATTTCTCATGAATTAATTTAGAAAAAGATGAGTTCATTAAAAATATCAGTGGCATTTTTTCAACTCAATTTAGTGTTCATTTGGAAAAATATATATGTGTAAGAACTAAGATCTTTCAACAAAAATGAGTAATAAGCTGCAGGGAGAAGATGGGAACTGTATCTATAAGATGCAAAGGTATTTTCTAAATATCTAAAATACTGAAAAAAGAAAGATTAAATTGTCATAGTGATGATTCGAAGAGAAACAGAGAAATGAAAGAAGGAATAAATAGCTCAGAAATTAGCATCATCATAGCTATGAATTTAAATCTCTGATAAATTTAACAAAATTAAACAATATAACATTTTAACACTGGATAGAGAAAAAATATTTTTATAAAAATAAGCAGAGATTTCATTATCAAAAATATAAAACACTATTTCCTGTCTCTTTAACTACATTTATTTTAGAGAGAAAGTGTGAGAGCAAAAGTAGGGAGAGGGGCAAAGGGCGAGGGAGAGAATCTCAAGCGGACTCCAAATTGAGTGCAGAGCCCTATGTGGGGCTTGATCCCATAAGCCTGAGATCATGACCTGAGCTGAAATCAAGAGATGGATGCCCAACTGAGTGAACCATCCAGGTGCCCCTAAAATACATAAACACACCAAAAAGACAAACTGACATTCCAATGACTAAAAATTACTGTTCTTAATATTAAATCTTCCACAAATAAAAATGAATTTAAAAACCTCTAAAATCTCCTGAGTAAAGTGTGTGAACAAATAAGAAAGCTAAACAAACAATAATAAGCATATGGAATATGCTTGATCTCAATAGGAATAAAAGAAATGCAAATTAAAGCAACCTATCATCTTTACCAAATTAGTATAATTACAGAAAGATAAACATATCTGTATACCTCTAGTGGACATGTAAATTGTTATGATTTTAAGACTTTATTTATTTGAGAGAGAGAGCACAAGCATAGGGAGCAGCAGAGGCAGAGAGAGAAGCAGGCTCCCCTCTGAGTAGGGAGCTGGATGTGGAGTTGGATTCCAGGACTCTAAGGTCATGATCTGAGCTTAAGGCAGATGCTTAACTGACTGAGCCACCCAGGTGTCCCAATAGGGTTTTTCTTGAAAGCGTTTTTTTTTTAATGCCTATCAAGAGTCTTAAAAAAATATTATCAGGGGCACCTGGGTGGCTCAGTGGGTTAAAGCCTCTGCCTTCAGCTCAGGTCATGGTCTCAGGGTCCTGGGATTGGCCCGAATCAGGCTCTCTGCTCAGCGGGGAGCCTGCTTCCCCTTCTCTCTCTGCCTGCCTCTCTGCCTACTTGTGATCTCTCTCTGTCAAAATAAATTAAAAAAAAAAATCTTAAAAAAAAAATATTATCAACCTTTAATTTAACAATTCCTTTTTAGCAATATATATTAATGAAAAATATAGAATTATATGTTAATAATAAATATTCTTTCTAATAGTAACAATAGTAAGCATTCAATAACAATGAAAGGGCTAATACATTCTGGTATATCCATACCAGTGATATTATGTACCTATTGAAAATGCTTTCTCTGGGTGCTTTGTGTGTGATATGAGAAATACTCATGGATACAATGTTAAATGAGTTAAGTAGGATATAAAGTGTTTGTGGCAAGATCTCAAATATATTATGTACATGCATATACATATATATACACATATGTATATTCCCATAGGAAAAAAGAGTGGATGCCAACCAAATGAAAATATAACTCATTTATAATTAATATCATTTTGACAAAAATATTGCTGACGAGAATAAATATTCTAATCTAAGACTACAGTGACTAAGTTTAAGTAATATTCATCTATATAACAATTCAAAAAATACTGATAATCCTTTGTAATATTGTATTTCTATGCAAAAATGCTTAAAATATCCTACAGGATGCCTCATGAAGTAGGTCCTGCTTAGCTTTTACCAGTCTTATGACATTCTCTTCCTCATTCACTCTGTCCAGTAACACTGGCCTTCTTTCATTTCCTCAAACTCACCAAAATTTTGCCTACATTTTTCACAAATACCATTTTCTGTGGAATCCTCTTTCTTGTATTCTTCTCCTGAGGTAGTACTTAGATGTTACCCTAGGTATCATTTGCTGAAAAGGTTTTCCCTCTCCTCCAATTTATACTAAGTTCCCTCTTCTAAAATCTTAGTGACATGGGGTGCCTGGGTTGCTCAGTGGGTTAAGCCTCTGCCTTTAGCTCCGGTTGTGATCTTGGGGTCCTGGGATCACCCGCATCAGGCTCTCTGCTCAGCAGGGAGCCTGCTTCCTCCCCCCCAACCCCCTGTCTGCCTCTCTGCCTAGTTGTGATCTCTGTCAAATAAATAAATAAAAATCTTAAAAAACAATAGTAAAAATAATAAATAAAAAAGTAATAAAATCTTAGTGACATATCCTTTTACTTTAATGTTTTTTAAAGTTTGCAATTTTATACTTATGTGATTATTGTGAATTTTTCTCTCCCCTTGTAAACCACAACCCCTTTCAGTGCAGGACCTTGTCTCCTTAGCTCACACTATAACCTAGTACCTATCATAATTTCTGTCTTGCTCCATAAAAACTAGATATGTGTTTGTGGCATGAAAAAAATGAATGAATGAACAAACATGCAAATTTAATTCTAGGATTTCAGATACGTGCTCCTCAGATATAAGTCCTTTTGATATCTCCCCAAAGGGGTATGATCACACACACACACAAAAAGTAAGATTTACATGCAACCTCACTTATAAACAAAGAAAGCAAATTCTCAGACAACTGTATAAACTTGTACTTTCTTAAATAGTCTGTTAGCAACCTTAGATTCTGTTTTGGGGGTTGTGTGAAGTAACTCATTGATCTAAAAACTTCATGCAAAAAGTTGGGAAATATTAGTTCTCACTGGGCTATTCTTGGTATACAGCATGATGATTTCAGAGTCACCTAAGAATACTTTCTAAGGAGCCAAACATAAGGTTTGTGATCCTTGTAACACTCTAAACCATCATCATCAAACAGGTCCATCCTGTGACCCACTGCACAGAAGCAGCTCAGCTGTAGGACTCTGTCTCAGAGGCTGGTCTGGCAGGGCGAGATTTTTTTCTGTTTCTCTACAGAGTCCACACTTTCACTTCCTCCTAATATTAATTGATAGCTGACACTTATCTATCAACAGCTTCTTTATTCAATATCCAGGTAACCAGGTATAATGGGTATATTTTCAGTTTAGAAATAGCTGAAGCCAACTCTAATAACACAATTTATTCAACAAACACTGAATACTTGCAATAACAAAAAGCATACAAAACCCCATAGCTGACAGGTGTTTTAGGGGTATACAGTATCACTTCAAAACATTACATATCTGCTCCATGGCTGGAGTCTTCCGGTGAACCTCTGTGTGTACCAGAAACCCCAAAATCAGACACGGTGTGAGTTGAAAAATGGTTTGAGCATTTCTACATGCTTTGAACCCTCCCATGTGATTTAAAACAAAACCAAAATCCATTCAAAAGTCTTTCACAAACCAAAGTAAAATGTTCTGGGGGGTGATCTGCTGATGAACAGTCTCCTTTTATGGGATAGCAGAATGGAGAGACTCCTATGCAGAGATGCTCCAGCAGGGTTTAAAACAGGAGCTTCAGTGGTGAGAGCAGAGAAGCAGCACCCTCTGGTTCTCTCCTGCCTCTGTGGACTCCAGTCCCCGCCGCTGTGCAGCCCAGGGCTGGGATTTGCCTTTTTCATCATTACGTCGCCGCTTCAACAGACACAACAGCATAGAGTTTGCACTTGTTCATTATGTCAAGAAAATAGCCAATTAGACATGAGACACAAATTCAATAAGCTGCTGTGTGAGTGTTGAGAGCAGATGAGTTAAGTAATTTTGATAAATTAATGCTTAACTCCATTCTTGTGGAAGAATATCTCCTAATTACATATTTCTATAGCTTTATTGGCCATGACATGATATACAATCAGAGGTGTCAATATACTCAGGGGGTATATATTCGATAGCCAAACGTTTGAAATGACATACATCTTCTTATTGCCCATTCATATTTTCACCAACAAAACAGCAATGATTTTATCTCTGAGTAAAATACGTTTTTATTTCTCATGTGTTTCTATTTGTGTGCATTCACATCTCTAGAAATGTGTTGGAACTTTATGCAAAAATATATTAGCAGGGATTTCTTTTCTGCAAGGGAGAAATGTGCTTCCCAAAGAAAGAGGGGGAAAGTAATTTTCTCTGTTTTCCCTGTGTTCTTACTGGTCTTCACATTAATTCTTGCTCTGAGCACCACCTTTTTCCATAGCTGTCATTCCTAATATAGCTGGTGTTGATTTTAAGACATTTAAAATGGTCAGGGAGAGAGGTCCCCAGCTATGGTCGATAGCTAAAGAACTCCCTAACATGACACTCATTTAATTTCTTCTGTGTCTCTCAAAGAAATTGTATGGTCAATAATCATCTAATGTGAAAAAACCCACAGTATAATGCCTTTCATGTGTCTGTGCTTCGTGAGTATTTATGTAGGAAATACCAGTACCTGCTACTTTAGACTTTCGCTGAGTTTCAATTTTCATGTATTGGGTATTTGTTTAATAAAATGGGCTACAGCTGTACTCCCTTTGACCTTTCCTTCTGGAAATATGGGGAAGCAGGTAAGCGGTCCTGCAAAGAAGTGGACCAACCACCGGCCACATTTGTCTGCTTATTCAGCGACTAGGCAGACATTATGTTCCCTTTGCTCCGCTGCTGTTCTCTTCCTCCCACAAAATACACTTTATAAGATCTCAGGCGAGCTCACTCCTGCTGCCTGACCCTCTAACTCATTACGGGGAAATGAATTCAAATTGCTTGAAAAGAAGCTGCCTCTTTTATCTTCCCACTGACTGACAAGCAACTACAAAGTTCTCCGACGGGATTCCAAGTTACAAGCTGTACTGCATCATTGCAGCCGTTCCCCCACTGGCGGGTTTTCCCAGAGGGCGGCGTGTCAGAGATACCGCATTGCTTGCAAGCACAGCTCGGAAAGTGCACATTTCCCTCCACACTAAAAACCCGACATCAGGGACTATAAAACAAAGCTGTCCCTTTCCTAACAGCATTAGCCTTCCCGCAGACTCCTTGGAAGTCTGAGGGGTTCCCACATATAATTATTTTCCTTACCTTCCCAAGAAAACAAATGCTTTTCTGTCTCCCCACCCCTTGTAATTTTTATAAAACACAGTTTATTCTGGGAAGAAAGGCATTCAGAGAATCAGATGGTGTGCTAAAATCTCTGAATTTCTCTAGGTAACCCTGAAAGATGGACTGCGTTTTCGTGTTTTTTTGAGATTTTTTTTTTTTTTAGGAGATTAATAGTGTTTGAATGTACTGACAATCTAAAGCACTATTTCTGGTGACTGGCAACTCCTGGAGAAGGTAAGCCTATTCTGGGTGTTGGTATTTTAAGGTGGTTAAAAAATACGCATCATCTGGTTTAAACCCAACAGTAATTTGGTTCACTAGATAAGTTTTGGTTCCTCTTTACTTGTTTTTGTTTCTAGCTGGAAATATATGCTGAGGGGCAAACTACTTGACACTGATAGTGGAATGAGATACTGACCCCAGTTATAAAAGGAAAAAAAGTTTACGCTTAGAGAACAATGAATGGAGGGGCAATCATATTTCTATTTCTCTAGTTTTTCCACATAGAAAAATCCTGTTCTGTCTTTAAACTACCCCCCACCCTCAATTCCAGATGTCACCAGGGAGGGAAAACTTCAGGCCCCTGCTCTCTATCCTCTAACTTCAACAACCCAGTATCTTCCACTCCTCAGTCCTTCCCTAACACGGTCTTTATGGTCTCAGTCACAAAAAGTCCCATTTGCGTCTCTGACCAAGCCTATTTCATTTCTTTATTTGTTTTGTACTATCCTCAGTAGTTTTGCTTGTGTGATGACCACTGACAACTACCGGAGAAAGAAACCCAGGCAAAACGTGACCAGGGAAATTGAACATTATACACGTCACGGAAAGAGTTCTACATAATCCCTGAAATTTACATCAAGCCCTTTTATCCTCCTACAGGCTTCTACTTTAGGGCTTCTGACTCACCTTCTGATCTCTGCCTTCCTGGCAGAACCAGCTGTGATTACTCCAAAGGACTATGCTTTGGAATCCTCTGCTTTTATTAGTTCATTTTTTTAAGAAATTTATTGCAAAAATAATATTTATGTATTATAAAGAATTTTAAAACTTAAGTAAAAATGGGAAAAATGAAGATTACACCACCCATAACACCCGTCCGTGTGTGTGTATGTGTGTGTGTGTGTATGTATGGGTGTGGTATTATTTCCAAATTTCCATTTCCCTTTTTAAAAAGTCTTCAAAACTAATTATGTTTTTTTTTTTTTTTCAGGGCCATCTGTTCTTTCAAGCAAAAAAAAAAAAAAAAAAAGCAAGCACCTGAGTAATGCTAATTTCATTATTTGCTCTCCTTCTTCCCTTTCTTTCTCTTGCTCTTTCTTTCCTTCTTCCCCTCCTTCTGCATTCCTTCCTTCCTCCCTTGCCCTCCCTCCCTCCTCCCTTCCTCCCTCCCTTCCTTCCTTTCTTCCTTTCCCATCCTTTCCCTATCCTTCTCTTCCACTCTTTCTTTTTAAGATTCCTTCCTTGTTGAAAATATCCACACTGGGGAAAAAAAAAAAATCTCCTAAAACCTATTCTTTGTATGTTTCTATACTGAGGAAAAAAAAAATTTCATGAATCAATAGAATGACTCAATTTTAACAGTATGCATTTATCAAATCTATTTATTTATTATTACTAAAATGATATTTCTCTTTGCTAATGCTGAAGGGTCATTTTCATGACACCCCCCCCACCCCGTGTAATCCACATTCTCTCTCTCTTTCTCAAATACTTTTATTCCATGTCACAACACAAAATAGAGGATTAGGAGAAGGAGGCACTTAAGAGACAAAAACTAAGTTGCCATTCAGGTTTTCAGGGCAGGTGAGAGTTAACAGTGCACAAAGGACTCAGCAATTAGCACACCCTGGTGCTTTGCCTTAGAAACTGAGACACAAAACATTCTGTCACGTTATCAAGCAAGGAAGATCACTTCCAGATTCATTCAAAAGTGAGGATAATGAAGAATTAAACTACTCACAGAGGGCTCTGCAAACTGCTTAAGATAAAGAGCAGGACATGGTATTGTCTGTTAAGAATAGGAACAGTGTAACGAATCTAACGAATGTAGTTTCGTAGTAAAGAGGTGGGCGTCTGGGAAGATACTCTACAGGACCTCAGATTTTCTTTTTCTCTTTTTTCCTCTTTTCCTTCTGGACCATTAGATAGTTTAACAGTATTTGTAGTTGAAAATCTTTTTGAAACTTTGTAAAACAATTACATAAACATAAATTCTCATCACATGTTATTTTCACCTACCAGTTAGACCAAAAAATTTATAATTTTAAAAACAGTGTCACATAAGCTATATTTCTACTACTGTGCTGTCAGTCATTTTCATTTTTCTTCCTCAATTTACACACCTCTTCTATTCTAAAAGAATCCCACACTCAATATGTTTCATAAGGAACTTTTATAGTTATTTATAAATGAAATTTTTAGTTAATTTATATATGTGAAGAGAAAAAAAAATCCTGAAGATGCTGTAAACTGATGCATGGGAGTTCACTGTTCACTTGTGCAAGGTGAATGAGGCACTCCTGAGAGCCACTGAGAAAAGGCAGAAAATACATTCTAATACATCTCAGAGTGGGTTGGGCAATCTGTTAATTTTTGCCATTTACATTTGTTTGTGCTTGTTCTGTCATTCTCTCATTAAATCCTCAGACTCAAGTTCTAATCCATCATAGAAGCAAAGGGTACGGCCCAATGGTTCCAAAATTTTCCCCCAGTTATCTCTATTCCACTGTTACACCAACATCTGGTTTTTCTCTTGCCTTATGGACTTGAGAACAATTTGACTAGTTTGTCTGTCTTCTTTATTTTTTGCAAAATCTATGGGAGAAGAGACCCTTTATGTCCAACCTTTGGCGTCATTTTATAGACTTCATATTTGATTTATTAAGAACTAGTTGATAGCCTAATTAATCAGGTTACCATTTTCCACCTGGTAAAATTTCTGTGCTTTGGGGAAAATGACAAGAAATCCTAGTAACAAAAACAGGCACATATGCTTGTTGCAAGTTGGTGAAAGATCACCCACTAGATATAAATATTTGAAAGTGAATATTAGAAAGCTTTCTTTAGAAAGCCTTCTAAAGACAGGTATCTCAGGGTAAATGGCAAGTATCATTTAAAAAAGCAGTTCTTGTAAATTACTTAATTATTCATATATGTGTATAATTTATATATAAATAATTTACAAGTATATAAAATTTAAAATAATTCATAAGTACATAAAATTTAAAATAATTTATAAGTATATATAATTATATATAATTAAAAATATTAGTAAATAAATATGTACAAGACCTATATGAAGAACACTTTAAGCCTCAGTGAGAGACACAGAAGACGAATAGAAAGTATAAACATATTATTGATTAGAAAAGCCCAACATCATAGAAATATTGATTCTACCTAAGTTAACCTACAAATTCAATCTTGTCTTTATAAAAATAGCATCAGGACTTCTGGGGGGAAGTGGCAACTTAAGGATATTGCTTGAAAGATAATAAATAAGGAAAACAGGTAGGAAAGTTCTTTAAAATAAAAGTAATGAGGGAGATTAGGTCTACCAGATGTTCAAATACATTCTAGAGTGTTAATAAAATACTACAATAACATAAATAAAGTACAGACCTGTACAGATATATTTATAGATAAATATGGAAATTTAGGGCTTTTTAAAGATGGCAACTCAAACCAGAGGGGACTTTGGATTATTTAATAAATGGTTTTGAGACAGTGGGCTATTTTGGGGGGGGAAAGTTTTGATCTGTACACTACATATTATATCTATATAAATTCCAAATAGATTGAATATAAATGTATATAAAAAGAAAGCATTAGTGCTGGAAATACAATGCAAAAGGGACAAACTGCTGCTCACATAACAGATTTTGTTAATATATAATAAAGAGCTCCTAAATCTCAGTAAGAAATGGGTATATGATACAAATAGAAAAGTCATCAAAAAAGAAATACAAAAGGTTTTTAACATGCAGATAAGTTCAGATTAACTCCCAGTAAGAGAAATGCACACTGAAGATACTATCAGATACCAGTTTTAACATAATCCAACTGGAAACATGCTCAGATGATATGAGTGGTAGAGATACAGGTACAGTGAGAGAGCGGAAATTGTATGGCCTCTACAGAGTGAAAGTTGAGGCTATCTTATAAAGTTACAAAAGCACATTTCCCTTGGCCTAAAGATCATTTCAAGGAATTTATCATTCTAATATACCTGCAAACGTGTGAAATGTCATACCTATATCTTTATTCATAGAGGCATTCATTGAAATTGCAAAAGACTGGAAACCACTGAAATATCTCTATATAGGGAACTGGTTAAATCAATGAGGAAAAAATCTATACAAATGATACTATGAAGCCATATGAAGAATGAGGACCTGGGGCAACTGGGTGGCTCAGTGGGTTAAAGCCTCTGCCTTCGGCTCAGGTCATGATCCCAGGGTCCTGGGATCGAGCCCCACATCGGGCTCTCTGCTCAGGGGGAGCCTGCTTCCTCCTCTCTCTCTGCCTGCCTCTCTGCCTGCTTGTGATCTCTGTCTGTCAAATAAATAAATAAAATCTTTAAAAAAAAAAAAAAAGAATGAGGACGTTCTTTAGGTACTGATGTGACAAGGTCTCTAAAATTATTACATGGAAAAAACAGTACATTGCAAAATAATGTATACAATTTGGTATCATTTGCATAAAATTTTGTATGGGTGGGAGGAAAACTATATATATGTTTTCAAGTGAGGATATTATATTTGTTTGTATATACATAAGATATTTCTAGAAGGACAGAAGAAACACAGCACATTGGTTTCCTCCAAGATATAAAATAGTTTGGACTCTTTTACCTGCTTATTGCTTTTCTATGGTTTAAATATTAACTCATGAGAATGTAATTCCTAGTCAGAAGTAAGTACTTTTAAAGTAATTACATGTTGATATATGCAGCCGATTTTGTTGTTTCAAAATCTAATGCTGACTTTGTGGAAGTCTGTAGTTTCGGATCTAAGTTGACATGTATAATAGAATCCTGTGTGAGTATCTTACAGAGACAGCCTGATGTCCTGCCCTACAAAACAGTAACCTGGCTACATGCACGTTTATTATGAAGCTAGGCTTGCTTCTCACGAGCTGAATTTTCCTACCTTATTCATTCTAACCACCACCTTTTTAACAACCATCACAGAAAAAGATGAAATACAGTTGTTCATTATGTCAAGGAAATAACCAATTAGCCATTAGACAATTTAATAAGCTTTGTATAAATCTAGTGAACAGATGATATCTTAAGTAAGTTTGATGAATTAATGTTTAATTCGTTTCTTGTAGAGCCATGTGGACCACCCCCACCTTCCCCCCATTCTTCCATGTAAATGTCACCTAACTGCTGATGGGTGTCAGGACAAGACAATATTTGAAACCCTTTACTTAACGCTGGACATCACAGTTCCACTGACAGTGAACCAATGAAATGAATTTCCTGGGGCCTCTCCCAAGATGATCCTTTTGCTTCCAACCTCACCCCCTGCCAGCCCTGGAGTTGAATGCGTACCGCCAAACTCCTTAAGTTAAATCTTGTAATTGCTTCCAATTTGTCTGTTTTGCTTTTGGCAATTAACAAACTGAAATGTTATCATGAAGGAGTTCATCTCATTTATAAGACCAGGTTTTCCCTCCACTAAAATATGCAGGCACTCTGTTCTTTATTACCAGCAGGAGATAAATGGCTGGTTTTCGTTGCTGAAGAATATATAATGGTTAAAAAGTCACTTTTTTCCTCCAGCTCTACATAAATCACAGAACTAGTCAATATTTAATAATGCTTGCCTTGGTCTGGAGTCCCTTGATCACCCCTGTCATGTGTAATAGCTCCCTCTCCGATATCTTTGACATAAAAGCCCAGCTTTACTGCAATACTAACATGTAGAGGGTCATTACGGATCGACATTTACCTTAATCTGTGACTGCCAACCATGAACCGATAAATTCCAGCAGATTCCACTGGGAGAAATCAGTAAACTTCTCAGTGGAAAGAACTGAAGGAAAATTCTGCCGAGAACAGAATACATTTTCTACAAGGGCTGCTCTGCAAATGGGTTCTGACTTTTGAAAGTTCTCTTGCTGCGCAGCTTTGCAACATTTAATACCGTTTTGATGGTTTGAGAGACGGGATGACAACCGAAGATGACATGACTTAGAAGGCAAGCAGAAATTTTCTCTGCAAAAACAATGCAAGATTAAACACAAGGGGGAATATGGCTCTTGCATTATTCACCCAGCTGCCTTGGCGAAAATAGCTGGGCTGTCATGGGTCCGGCCTAAATGTTGCTTCTTTTTTTCAAATCGATCATCACTCCTTCACCTCATAATCTTACAAGTGCTTCACAGCAGAATACATCAAAGCCCTGATTGCATAAAAGAGGGGCACACCGATCTTTGAGGGAAGAGGCTCAGACTCGGACTTTCACTCAACCTCGCTGTGCATCTGCTTGCCAACACGCTACGCAAATATGAAGTCTTCAAATTCAGAAAAGTCTCCTGTCATCTTTCCTAGCCTGTTTTACACGTTGAGGGTATCATTACCTCCTGCAAATGGTTACAAATAGTTCAGAAATAAACATTTTAAACCCTGGGGAACACCATTTCGTTGACGCTAAGGTGATTATATTCACATTATTGCATATTTGTTACTAATTTAAAAAGAAACGCTGAAAATATCTCCTTGAAATCATAGTATGGCCCCTTCTGAAGTCTATAAAAATTAACACAATAAAATAAAATTTAAGTTTCCAGTAAAATATATGCCTACCTTTTTCTACAAGAAGGGGTTGCTTCAAATATACATCATACCCAACTATACATACCTTACCTAGCTTACTACATCAGATGGTTTCCGATAGGACTTGCAAGGAACCCACTGCAGTCTAATCTATGTCCAGTAAGGGTACTGGAACACACAACCAACACAGTTCAGAAACGGTAAAACAGGCACAAAAATCATTTATGTAAGATAGTCTGCTGAATTAAAGCTCAACTCTGTGTACACACTACGTGTTAGGTTTTCACCATTTATTAAGGGGAAAGAATATATGGAATATACAGCACACTGGTCTTTCTCAAAGGTACGCAGGCACCGAAACCACCTGAAGGGTTTGTGAAAACAGAGCACAGGGTTTCTGAATCGGTAGGTCAGGTCGGGGAGCACCGAGAACATTCCCCATCCTACAGTGTGCGCGCTGCGGGGACCACACAACAAGAACTGCTACTCTAACTCATCCATATAGGCTATTTTTAGGGAAAGTAAAGGAATGAAAATCTTTCGTTCCAAGAAAGACTTCAAAAGCAAATAAATGTGTCTTGCCACATTAGTGAAGTCTAAAAATTGCAAACGAGTTACCTTGGTCGGCATAGAAAATCCCAGTGAAAAGGACTGAGTATGTTAAGGGTCCATTGGGGTGAAAAGGTGCGTCCCACCTCACGTGGGCTCCTCGGGATCCCTCTGTTTTGACAGACACGGTTACTGTTCCTTCGGGAGGAGCTTCTAGAGTTCGATTTTCCACCTGCGAGTGTAAAAAGATTTATTTTTTGTTTGCAAATAAAATAAGTGCGTGCTTCACTCTGAGCATATTTCTCCAAAGAACCTCTTTTGCTGTGAAGTAAACTATCTTGACAGTAGCATCTTGTATGAATACTTCATTTTGTCAGCAGGATCAAAGCGTACCCCGTGTTTTCTTCCTCCTGCTGTTCAAGCTTAGAATTTGAGCTCCTGACCCAGGCGGTTGTTTGTGACTGTTTTCAGAGTACGTGCATCAGCTCGCCCTGTGATGGTGCCTATGGGTGCGCGTATCCACAGACTCTTTCTAGGACTGCTTAAAAACAATTTTTATGTGATTGCAAAAGAGAAGGAAAGGCACAAGATCTGTTTTCACAGGTTTCTGACTGGAGTGGTAGGCTTCCAGGTTCTGTGAAAGGATCTCCGGCGGGCTGCTGGCCTGCCAGTGGGCATGCGCATCCGCGCGCGTGCACGTACACACACGCACAAGCATGCGCACGCACACGCACACGCACACCCACACGCACAGACTTCAACGAGCGCTGTTGCTACGAGGTACGTAAAGATGGTATCATGCTAGACAGACCTCAAGAAATAAATGTACCTAAGTGATACTATCCCTAAGGTATAATCACAAAACAAGTTGAAATTTTCATTAAGAGAGTGTTAATGAACCTATGCAGAACAGAGCGAAAGATGAATTAAAGGGAAGGACTCTGAAAGAAAATGTAATTCCTGACCGCACAGAGGCCAGGAAGATTTTAGTGGCTAAATACATAAAATGACTAGGTGACCAGAGGATGCTGAAAGTGGAGAGAAAGCAGAATGGGGCTCAGGATATTTAGCATCTTCTAATAAACTGGCTTAAATTTGTTAACTAATCACCACAAACTCCTAAGCATCCCTGTAAATGTTTGACCTTTTAAGATGTATTGAATATGTTGATAATTTTGACCTTATTCTTAAAGCAGAGGCTCATGCCTCATCACTAGAAGGTGATCAAACACGAAATCCTTAGGCAGGCAAATATTCTCAATTATGAAACCTTCATTTGTTAGGGCGAATATACTTTCCCAATTATGAAAATAAATGTGAAAAAGACAGAGTGTTAATTTTTAATAAGTACGAGGTCACGACATGTTTTATTTTCATCTGAGAAAGGCTATGGGGTTCTTTAGATCTATAACTCCTCATTTTTTTAGTCTAATAACTATGTACCAAAAAATGATAAAGAAACTTGACTGGAAAAATATCAATTCATCATTTTAATATTTCATAACAATGCAATTGGTTCCATTATGTCTATGTATATAATTCAAATTATTGCAAAGAAAATGATTTTAAAGCGTTCCAAATAAAATGAGATTCAAAAAGTTGAAGAATTAAGGGCAATTCCAGATAATTATATTAGTATGCTCAAATATCTGGTTAACTCAAAGTGATATATTTTAAAAATTTCCTTCAGTAGCTGGATAAATGCCTCAGTTTTTACTCTACATGAGATTTGGCAGTTGTATTATTTTGCCTCAACTCAGTCTTTTCTTTAAAAAAAAAATTACCTCCTTGTTTATCTATCTTGCCTTAAAAAGAATGTTAGAGAAAAGGCATTCTGGAAGGCTGGAAACCTCCCCTGACACAGAAAATAATTTTTTTTGAGAATAAATGTGCCAGGAAAACATATAAACATTTTAATAAAATTTTCATCTTTAATAAAACTCTTATCATGTACCAGAAATCTTTGCATAAATATTTCACTGAAAATTTTACATCAATCCTGTTTAAAATGGGCATTATTTTCCTTTTGTAAGAGTTGAAAAATCTAAGGCTTAGTAGAATAAGTATGTTTGCCAATGAGGCACAAGGAATAATAGCAGGTTTAGGGTAGATTTCCCATTTAGGATTTTCTAGACAACTGCATATTGCCCTGAAGATTTAGATGTCTTATATAATAAATTTTTTTCTTTGTAAAAAACAAATCTGAAAAGGTAATATGTGTATAGGTGTGTTTACGTGTATAAACATGCATCACCAAGAGCCCAAAGCAGCTTTTTAACTATATCCCATGGCAGTGACCTATAGTTTCACATTTCATCCTTAAGAGGCTCCTTAGAGAATTGAATTCAATGAATGTTCCAAGGCCAGACACAGTCATAAAATTCCCAATCTTAGACTCTACCAGTGTTATCTAACATTAGCTAAGTGGAAAAAACAAACAAAAGCAGAGTGATTATCCTATGGACATATTCAGTGCATCATATTATAACACAAAATGTGAAGGGTTTCTCTCTAATATAATTCACAATAGAATTGAAAGCAAGGATAGCTCTTAAAAAGTTATTCTCTGTTGCATTTCCTGTTAATTTTTCATTATTTCAAACACTTATAAAACTTCAATTACTGGATTAAATTTGGCAATGCATATTAGCATCGTAAAATTAGGATCAAAGGCATTATAAATTGTTTTTAACACTGGAATTTCTTTAAAAGCCAAATACGTTGTATAATTGAATGAGAAATGAACAAACCACAAAAAAAAAAAAAACACAAAAAAACAAAACTTTTTTTCAGATGGGTACAGAGTAATTCTTACCAAATCACAAAAACAGGTAATAAACCGGTAGGGCTAAAAACAGAACATACTGAGCTAATACTACATTAAAATGGTAAAAATGTGGAAAATATGTATGCATTTTTATTTTTAAAACACTCTATTTTATCAAACTTGTCCTTTTTACTGTTTTAGCCCCTTTATTATTTCAGCTTGCCAATTTTGAGGGTGAACCATACCACATTCAGGAACAGAGCATATTTGTCACAGAGAAAACATGGAATACTATTTCCCTGCATGCATGAAAAAGATGTAAAATAAACAGGCTGCTCTTTCCAAAAACCAAGAATTATCATTAAAAAAATGTTGTTAGGCAAAAAAAAAATATAGACTCACAAAAAATTTATTTTTCAATTTCTGCCAGCAAAAGATTTAAAAACAGAAATCATGAATTTTTTGTTTCAATGAAATGCTGCTTGTAACACTTGCTTTAGATAAATACCCTTAAGGGAGTGTGTATCTGAATCTGGACTGTTGTTCATGACTATGGTAGATATCCCGAGTGATTTAAAGTATTCAGATATGTAATCTCTTAAGGGCATACTGTAATTGGTACAAAAATATTTTAGAAATCAATTGAAGACTGTAGGTTTTAACTTCTTGGCAGCACAGAGTTGACTTGTTCTAAATAAAGACGTTGTTGTTCAATCCCAGTGATTAGAGATGGATCATTGACTTGGGAAAAGCGTTTGCATACTGAGCACAGGATAAAGAAAAGTACCAAGGGGAGAAAATAACCGTGCTTGATGTCAGGACCAAGTCTAGAATGTACGAGGCCATGGCAGAGCAGCTTTTACAATCCAATTCTGTTTTCTCCCTTCCTGTCAGGGAACTGTGGCATTTGATTTCTTAAGGTTAACATCGCCTACTATCTTATCTGCACAGGACACAGATCAATAACCGTGTCCCCCTTGTTTCAAGTTGCCAGAACATCGAGAGACAGTGTGGGAGCCAATTTAGTAGCCAGAACCATGTGCTGTTTACATTTTTGAAAGAGTCTAGGTTTCAAGCTCATGTGAAGAGTTCTCGTGTTTCTTTCTTTTTTCTCTTGAATGGAGAAGAAAAGCTGGCCTCTTGCCATTCCTGCTTTTAAGAGTAAGTAACCATCAGAGGGTCTGAGCTATAAAATACTTAATGGCAGTAAAGACTGCAGCTCAGCTCCACCAAAAGATGATGTTAGCAGCTTGGAAAGCAACCAACCTCTGAAACGAAATGAAAGGTGTGATCAAAAATAAGGAAGCAAAAATGAAACTGTAGAGCTGTTTTCCAAGGTAATATTTATATAATACACTTTCCAATGAAGACAGAGTACATTAAAATGATAGAGCATTAGCAAACATTGCCAAAAAATATCTAAAAGTAATGAGCATTTCCCTTAAAAGAAGCAAAATCTAATTAAGAAAAATGTACAAAAATAAAATCTGATGTTTTGAACCTAACGAATGTCATGTGGTCTATGACAATTATGCACTATTGAGTTTTAAAAATTATATTAAAAAATAAAAAGCATGATTTGTCAATCTTAACTTCTAATGAAATATACACCATAGATTTCTGAAATGTGGGTATCAAAAGCTAATATTCATGCAATTTTAAATACGGTTCTTATGAAACTATATCACACTGATGATATAAATCTATTTTATTCTATTAGATGAGACAAGCTCAAACTTCTGACTGACTGACGTACTTGTTGGGCAGCTGTGTTGCCATACTGTGGCAATCATGGACTTTCAATTGTTTTCACTTTTTAATCATAAACTTACTTAGTTGTTGAGCCCATTATTAGAAAGAAAAACACCCACTTTAAATAAATATGTAACCAAACTAAACAAAATCGAATGTACTTCTGCTAAACAGGCCAACTTACCTTGAAAAATTTCAGTGAAATACAGATTCTGTCCTTCACTAGACCTATGTGCAGTCTTGAAATTTATGTTGAATATAAACTCTTACTAAGTCTTAAATAAAATTTTATAAAAAGAAAATCTCCCATCCTGCTTGAAAGCCTAGCTGTGCACAGAGTGAGTCACCACCATTTACTTCTCCCTTGATATTCACTGTCATCTGACATCGGATACATTCCCAGAATGTAAATGTGCATACTCACCAGTGGGCCCAGAGCACAACCTTTGGCCGTGCATGCTTGGACTCTGAAGGAATGTAAGCTCCAAGGAGCAAATCCATAAGCATGACAGCTGAGTTCTGAGGAATTGTGAATTAATATACCATCCAGATATAATCCGTAGCTTGTGATAACACCTGGGAAGATAATAATGGACCTTTAGCATGACTACCAGACAACAGCAAAGAATGTCTTAAGAAAGCAAGCACTTCTTGATATGATTTCTAATTTCATGGAATTACTGAATCACAGTATCTGGTATTTTCCCCAGTCTAAACCCTGTCTCTTTCCAAAGGATAAAACAGGCATTAAACTCCTAAATATCAAACTGTTAAGCTAATTAGTATAGAGACAGAAATAGAACCCAAGAGACCTTCGTATTACATCATGTGAACAGCTATCATTTGTGTTCCAGATAAAACATGAATAAATTAAGTACATTTATAATTTGTATTGCATTCTAAAATGATATCCTTAGTAGATGTGCTCTAGAAGTCGAATGACTTTATTTGTTAGGGCATTATACATTACATGTATATATGTATACAGGATTACATATGTATCATGTATACATATACATGATACATCAGGCACTGTTCTAAGCACCTGTTGTGTGTGAACTCCTTTTTAACCCTCTCCTAGCAGCACCACCAGAATAGAGGCAGTATCATTATCATCATTTTATAGATGAGGAAATTCAGGCAAGACAGATTAGGTAACTTGCTCAAAATCACATAGCTGGCCAGTGCTGGAATCGGGATTTGAACCTAGGAGGTCTGGCTCCAGAATCCATGTTCTCAACCACAATATTACATAACCTAACCATAAACAAAGTGCAGTCATGAGACACTCATGAGTGGGTTAGAGAAACTATGATTTACTGGTTTTAATGATCAACTAAAATTTATTTCAGAAGGAAGTTTATGTGTCTTTTCATGAAATCAACTAGTAGAGATATGTGAAATTAAATAGTTGTTGAATATTTTTATTAAAAGGAAGCTATTATGTTCCCTGGAATTACAGAATCCCCAAACTGATCAAGTATTGAGAAATAAAACTTTGCTTACATGCTAAATTAGAACTGCTTTCAAAGTAAAATTAATTTCACAATGGCTGTTTAATTGCCTCTCTGTAGGATCCCCAAGGCAATCTTGACTCTTCCTCACCTGTGTATTTCTAGACTTAACACTATGCCTAAAACATAGTAGGTACTACATATATATTGATTGAATGAATAAAGTAATGAACCACAGCAGAGTAAAAATACCAGCATCCAATCTAGAGGGAAAATGTAAGGCTATAGAAAAAAGATAACTCTCTACCTGAAGAATGAAAAGAGACTTGGTAAAAGGATGATATTCAAGAATAGCTCAGAGATAGATTTGGAGAAGAAACGAGTCTTGAAAGAGGCTCTAGCACAGTCAAGGTTGTCAAGGAATTCAGCTGGCTTCCAAGAGGCCTATCTCTTAGCCTGGGAACTCCAAATTTGGTCTCATTAATGTCCTGAAGGAAGATCAAACCTTCACCCATCATTGCATTAGGGATAGCATTCCTGGTGGGACCAAGGACATGAGGAGCTTTTTCCCGAGTGTCCCTTTCTACTGGGAGGAAATTGCTCCCTTCCAGAATCTGCTCACAATGTTTGGCATCACCATCACCTGCAAATTTATAGAATGCTGCACTCATTTTCAGGATGTCCTTTACAAGACTGATTTGGATTTTAAAATCAGTTCATAGCAAAACAAGTAGGGAGTGAATTACTGCCATAAAAGTTACTCATCTAATAATATATCTCATCAACCCATAGCCCAAGAGATTGCTGGAATGGCCTCCTAAAGCCCACATTAAAGCCGAGGCTGGGTGATGACACCTGTGGATTTGAGGGTTCATACATGATGCTGCGCCTGATTTGAGCCAGGGGTCAGTATCTGATGCCAGCTTTTCTGTAGTGAGAAATGTGGAAATGGGGATCAAGAGAAGGTAGTCAGAGTGTTTCCTCTTACTATTACACTTAATAACCTACATAAAATATGTTTGCATTCTCCAGCCACAAAGAAGAATACTTAGTTGTGGGCTGCAAGCAAGTTACCACTAAATTAGAAAGAGAATATTACCCAGCAATTTGGGATCCTCATGCAACTAAATCAACAGGCAAAACAGAAAAAAAAAGTTAGTGTGGAAGGAGAAATTGGCTTCCTGGGGCATGCTGACACTAGGCACACACACCCTTCAGTAATGAAGGTTTGGGTTACCTTACTAGGTCAAGATTCTGAAACAGATGAGCTGCTGGCTGAGGGCAGAGGGAAGAGGTTATAAATATCAACTGTGGCCTTAAACTAGTTATAGAAATGAGAAATGAAGTGTTATTTCATGTTTTATTATTTTCATATTACATAAAGATTTGTATAGAATAACTAATTTTCTCTGTTTCCCTACTGATTTATATAAAGAAAGTTAACGGATATTAATTTTATCTTAGTTTTTAAGTTGCAGGATATCTAGGTCGGTCGTGTCTAAACTCAAGGGGGCATGAACCCAGATGGAATACAATGACAGAGGGTGAGAGCTTCTTCATTGCATAAAGCAGAGTAGGGTGTTAGGCAGAAGCATGCAGTGATTATTGCTGGTCATAGAGAGTAATGAAAGGAAGAGGAGCATGCATGGGTGTTGAATAATCTGGTTATTCATCCAATGCATCTGCCCACAGCCCCACACCCGCAGGTCTACAGTCTGCTCTGTATGCTGGGCTTGAAAGTCCCTCCTCTGTATTTCAGCCCTCTGGCTTGCTGGCTTCCTCTTGGATTTCACCAGTAGGAGGCACTGCAAGCTGGGCAGAAACAGGAAGACAGAAAATGTCCAACTTGTAGCTCTAAGCGCTGAGGCTTTTGCTGACTGTTGAGAGGTCAGCAGAGGGACAAAGCAGCTGTGGCCTCAAGCAGCGTCGGCAGCAGAAATAAATGCCTCTTCTGCATTTCCAGCTTCCTCAGTAGTGGACTCTAGGTGGCCCTTTAGCTTGGGCTGGGGCAGTACCTCCTGACGGTTCAAGCACCAAATAGGCAAATCCAGCAGCTAGCAGCAGCTGAGGCCTACTCAGAAGCCAAAGACCAGGGAAGTTAGCAGCGCTCTGACAATCACCATTTTTGTTTCTACAGCCCTTCCAACACATTTGTAATCAATTCCTTATATTAAATACGGTCTGTCTTACAATCCTAGCACATTTTCTGTTTCACTAGTTAGATCTTGGTCAGTATATCCTTTAGGATTAAAACTGATTATATTTGAATGAGCTAATACTTTTAATTTATTTATTTTTTGAGCTAATGCTTTTTAAATAAAGCTACTACTTGGACTTACTTTCCTTGATGAGGATAACATTGTATAGCTTATCTTTTAAGAGCAGGCCTATTTCCCTCATTTCCAAATTTTGGGGTAAGAGTATTTTACTGTCATGTAGCCCTTTGGCTACACCAAAAAGGTCCAGCTGTCAACTTTCTCCTTTATTCTAGTATGATCGTCTCTGATAACTCTGAGAATACTTACAGAAAGTCTTCGGTTTAATGCCATTTAATAATCAACACACAAAAGCACAGATGAATTAAAACTAAGAAATGAAAGATACACAGTGTAAAACTAAATAGTCACAGGAAATTTAAGAGAAGAAAAAATGGATAAAATCACAGTAATAATCATGGTAAGAAATTATGATGTGCCAAGCCCTCAGCTAAGCAATCATTTAATCCTCACCAAAAAAAAAAAAAAAAAAAAAAAAAATCTTATGTGCAAATAATGTGTTGGAGAAGCTCTTAAGGAAATTGTAAGACCCTCAAAATGCTATCTATTTGTCCTGCTTTTCAACAATGACATAGAAAGTACCCAAATCAATATTTCCGTTTTCTTACATAATTGGGGAACAGAGAATTTCTTTTATGCTAGGATTATGTGCATAATATCCCATTTATCTGACATATTGGGAAATGACACATTTCATAGAAGTTAATTTTCGTTATAACTAAATCTCATTCCTTAAGTACAAACTTTAAGAATTTTAACCATTTTTAGAGGAAATCTTTCCAGCAAGGACTCCACAGTACTCACCTGTCTTCCCACACAGACTATAATGAATATAATTGAATCATCTCGTGATGACTCAAACCATGTATTATGGACACCAAAGAGTATATTCTCTAATTCAGTAATACCCTCAGGGACCAATGAGATCTAGGATACTTACCCAGCTTTTACCCTTCACATCCCTCAGTGGCTACACTTAATCCATTCTTATGTCTGCTCTTTGAATTCTCCTTCCTCCCTCAGTGACAGTCTCTCAACAGTTTCTTCTTTGTTTTGTCTACCTGACTTAAGCAAGTCAACCCCTAGCAAGCAATGCTAAGAAACTAGATAACCATGACATCCAGAACTATGTATAAAGAAATAACAGACAGTTGCTAAGAGAAGGGCTTAGAGTAAGATGAGTGCATGGCAGATGAGCTGAGAATAAAATTAAATGAGATTTGTGACAGTTAATTCTACTGCTTAGAATCTTTTTAGTATGGAGGATGCATCTGAATGGAAAGGTGGGTGAAACTCAAGTCCAGCTTTCACATGAGTGAGAGCGCACACATGTACTCATGCACACATACCTACAGAGTAATCCAGCATTCGGTAGGTAACCACTATTTGACAGCACTTGTAGGAAGAGCTAAAAGATCAATTATAGATCTAAATTGTAGAATCCAAGTGTACACTGGGTTAAGTGTCGTCTAACCTTTAAGGTCATATTGGACACTGTCCTCTCCTCTTCCTCCACCACCATACCAACTCCATCACTGAGTCATGTAGACTGTACATTCCCAACTGATCTTCACCCATCACCATACTCATGGCCACCTGGTCCATTCTGCCATCATCTCGTATCTGAGAATAATAGCCACCCTCATGTTTTGATGCATTATTCATGTTTCCGTACAATTCATTCTTCACACTGAAGACAGAGGGACATTTTTCAAAACACGTATCCAAAAATGCCACATGCAATCAGTGATCAATCAGACCTTTGCTGAGTACTAGCAAGATGGGAGTTCCCCATCCCAGGATCGGGAAGCTGGGGTCAACGTGAGCACGTTGTGAAGCTGGAACAGACTCATGATGTTGACCTCTCTGGGTCTTCTGCCTTTAGCTCCAGGTCTCAACAGCTAGTCACCAGGTCTCAGGGTCAGCCACAGTGGTATACCATCATGGTTTAGAGCTGGTGCCTACATCTGCCACAAAAAGGAGCCTGAGACAAGTGCAAGTATTTCCTTTAATCTGGTTTGGGCAAGGCCATTAGTGATATAATCCATGTTAAGGACATACGGTCAAACTGCCTGGCAAATTGGTGGACAATAAGAGATACCATTTGAAAATAACAATCCATTTCTTACCAACGTAGGCAGGCAGATGTCATAATTTTTCATTAACAGACTTTTCAATGTAAATTAAATTAGTATTATATGAAATATTGTATAATTCAGTTCCAAAAACATACATTTAGTAAGCAATAAGTCTAAAATATGTATTAACACAATTTTCATTGACCTCAGATTTCTAAAGTATATAACAAAAACTAATGAATTTCCAGTGCACATTTTAAGTGAAGCTTAAGGAGGCACTTTCCTTCTTTAAGTAGAGTACAAGACATGTATGAATAGGTTTGAAAAAAAGTTAAATGTAAAGTTCTTAAAATGCTGTGTGTTTTTGAAATTATAAAACACTTTATTATTAAAAAATGTATTGAACACTCATGTTGAGTCAGACAATAGGCAATATGCTTGATATGAATTATTTCCATTAACATTAACAACATCAAGAAATAAGAAATGTTGTTTGCCTTGTTACTGAGTTAGGGGAACGGACTCTTAGGCTAAGCTATTTTCCAAGGTCACACAAATAAATATCAACTCCAGCTTGGAGCCTGGCAATCTCATCCCCCTAACACCACCGCTTGTCTTCTTCATCTCCAGCCTAACTTTCTCTGCTAAAATAGGAATTCTGCTCAAATAAGCACTGACAAACCCGTTCTGGCCCTACAAGCAATTAAGTTGAGCATAACAAAAACTTAATGTGTATCTACCGAAGTCAATTCCTGAAAGGTACTATGCTTGGTACTTTGGGGAATAGAAAGAATAAGAAATAATATCTGCCTTTATGGAAGTGAAAAAAGGGCTAAACACAGGTCTAATTAAACAATTGAAGAGTTAAATAAAAATGATAAGCACCACAAAAATTTTATGCTCAACAAATGGTATAGACATACAAGAGCTTCTAGCAAGGGGCAATCACTCTGCCTTCAGTAAGTCCTGAAAGCTTTTTAGAGCAGCTGGAGTTTCTGTACAAAGCATCTGGGTCTTCCATAAAAGGCAAAATGTGAAAAGGCCATGTCTCAGGAAGATGTTCCTTGTGGGGAAAGGACATTTACCAATGCCTGGAAGCAAGAAAATGCAAAGTATAATAAAGACATCCAGAAGAGATCCGTATTCTGTCGTTATTGTCGTAACTGGTGAAAGCCTAATAGAAAATGAGCCTTCAAACGGAGGTTCAGACCTTGAATGCCACTCCAAGGGTTGGGGATTTTATGATGCACAGGAAAACTAAGGATATTTTTGTGTATCGACCAGGGGTTAAAATAAACATGATATTTAGAAGAATTAATCTAGAGTCACAGTTGCAATAGACTGGAGTAGGGAAGACCACAGATGTAGGGAAAAGGGCAGCTGAAAATATCAAGAGGAAAAAAAAATAATTTTGAAAGCCTCCTTTTCCTGAATATATAGTAATGAGTTGTGATTGAGAGAGGGATTGGGGGAATGCCATATTGCATGGTAGTATGGAATTCTAAGAGAGAAATAGCGTTAACAGTTTTATATATTTTCTCTTCTTTAATAAAACAAATTTATAATGCTTATAGCGGAGGTTAGGGTTAGAGCACAGCATGGCGTCATGGGTCATTACGCAGGCAAGAGAAGGGTCTATCCACCTTAGTCAGAGAAGTTTTGTGAGGGTAGGTGCGAATGATTTCCAAAAGCCCACTACCAAAGAACTAACTTACCTTTCGTCTACTGGTTTCAAAGAGGACTGTTTTTCAATTGGGGGATTAAAAAAAAATTCACACCCGTTTTGCATCTTGACTGTATCAGTGTCAAAATCATAGTTGTGATCATGTACTATAGTTTTAAATACTATACTAGGATACTAGTTATAGTATCCTAGGGGAGCTGGAAAGGGTCAATGAGATCTCTCTTCATGATTTCTTACACCTGTATGTGAATTTGTAACTATCTCAACATGTAACATTTCATGGTATTGCAAAACAAATACTGTTACATAGGAAAGCATGCAAAGTAAGAAGAGGCAAACGCTTGAAAGTCAAAGGACCTTTATGCTGAAAAATTAACAACAGTGTTCATGTTTTAGATCAGATGCCATCAATCTTCAGGAAAAACCCTCGAAGGCAAAAAAAAAAAGTTTCAGTTTCCCTTTAGAGAGGAGAAAAATAAGTTTGAGAAAGACTGAATAACACAGTCAATGCCAGACAGAAAGTGTCGGAGCTACGGGTTGGTGTAACATGCAGAAACATTCAGGTTCAACAGTGCACAGAACATTACACTCTCTAACTTCCGTGCACCTACTTCTTCTATATTTTTTAAATTATGTGATAAAACAACATAGAAAAGTACATAAAATATGTTATATCTCAAAGACGAATGAAAAAGTAGAAAGCCATGTAACCATCACCAAGGTTAAAAAATAAAATATTGCTGGCACCCCACAAATCTTTAGCACCCCATGAACCTTCTATGTGTCCTCCCTCATTCCAGCTCTTTCTCTTCCTCACAGACAGCTGTGTTAACTTTTAAAGAATGATTTGTTTGCTTTTCTATTTAGGAATGCATCCATATACAATATAATTAAGCTTGGTGTATTTTTAAATTTTATGCTAATAGAATCATATAATATATAGTTTGGGGGGAGACACCTGGCTGGCTCAGTCGGATGGGCATCCAACTCTTGATCTCAGCTGGGGTCTTGATCTTGGGCTCATGGGTTTCGGCTCTGCATTATGCTCCACGCTGGGCGTGAAGCCTACTTGAAAAAAAGATATTTTTGCATCTTTTCTTGTTCACCATAATAAGCATGAATCCTGTCTGTCTTGTTGAGGTAATCACACTTCACTCATTTCCATTGCTGTATCGTATTCCTGCACAATACAATTCATTCATTTATTTTACTGTTGACATTGTTTCCACATTCTGTCTCTTATGTCACTGTTTATCTGTTATCATTTTTGTACTTGTGTCCTGAGGCAGACATGAAGTTTACTAGCACATAGGTCCTGGAGTGAAATTGTTGGGATATATTTAATTTTGCTAGACAACACCCAACCATTTTTCAAAGTGCATCAGTTCCCACAGTGAGTCATTGTTCCATATCCTCAAAAAGACCTTGTATAAGTCACAGTTTTAAACTGTGCCAGTATTATATGTGGTAAAATGGTACCTTGTTTTGGTATTATTTTTTATTTCCAGCTTATGAAAGAGGTTGAGCACATGTCCTTCTGTTCATTAGCTATTTGCTTTTTGTTCTTTTATTAAATGCTTTTTCATATATTTCCCCAGTTTATTATTATTATTCTAACAACATCTGTGAATATGTTGTCATTGACAAAGTGTGTTGGAAAATAATAAATGAAGTAAAGAGTTTGGGTTTCATTCCTTCTAAGTTTAAATTTATATATTTTAAAATATTTTATTGAAATATAGATGACAGATGATCTTATATTCGTTTCAAGTATACAATGTAATGATATGACAGTTCTGTATGTTACCCAATGCTCACCATGGTAAGTGTAGCTACCATCTGTCACTATACAATGCTATTACAATTATTGGCTACATTCCCTCCCCAGTTTATTATTGATTCCAAAGAATACTTTAAGTATTCCAAATACTAGCCTTCTGACAGTTACGTGTGTTATAAATGTTATATCCCACTCTATTACTTATCTTTTTAGGGACTTTGTTTACAGCACATTTTGATGAAAGAAGAGTTTGTAATTTTATTCTCCCTTTTACCATTTGAATTTACCTATCTCTAATAATCCTATTTGCCCCAAAGTCTCCTTTATATGATATTAAAATAGCTATGCCAACTTTCTTTTCTCCTCTTATCCTTTCTTTTCCACAGTTTGGGTTGCTTTTGTTTTGAGAAGAAAGGGGTTGACAACTAGTTCAGGGGTCTTTCTGTCAGTCTTCAGGATTCCCAAGGAACTACGTGTTGGCTGTATGCTCGTAGCAACACTAACTCAAGATAAATGAGAATCCGTCTGGGGACTGTGTCTCTGACCAAGCTGTTGACATTGTGTATGAGTAAATGGTTAGCTGGTATTGATGAGAGCTGTGCCAAAGAATGGATACTAGTCAGGTACCAGGTAGCCTTGGGGGGGGGGTGTAAGAGCTGTGACTTCATCCGATGCCATTTGATTGATGATAGAAAAAAGGAGGGAGCGCACATGGCTTTTCTCTCATGACCACACACCTTTAAAACTTAGGGAGCTCACGTTTTCCAAACTTTTGTTTCCTTATCAATAAAATGGGGGTCATATTCCTTGTCCTGCTGGCCTGACAGAGTTAATGTGAAAATCAAATGAGTGAGCATATGTGTTAAGTACCTTAGGAATTAAATGGGATGCATATAAGAGGAATGAACTTAAAGAGTTGTCCTTAAAGCCTTATTTGCTGTGAAAATCTTGCCTTAGACTAACTCTTCCTTTGCTCACCTGTATCATGTACTGCACATCTCTTGTAAATAAATAACCTGCCCATCTCTTGGAAGCACATTGTAGACAGGTCTGTATCCCCTACTTGTATGCTGTCATCACCCAGCAGTTTCTTATGTGTGTGCTAACTATTTAAGATTCCTCTCTACCCCAATCAAGTCCACAGTGTGGAAAAATGAAACAGAACAGGTACTTCCCAAGTGCTGTCAAATACTTTTTGAAAAAAGAAATCTGCTGGATTTAGTGGATTTGGTTTTCAGTAGTTACATGATTCATCAGGAAATATTTTTGGAACACCTACTAGGTGCCAGACATTGTGTTCCAGGCTGGAAATACCCAGAACAGTCGTGGTTCCTGCATTCATAAAACTTCCAATCTAAGTGAGAATGAGGACTAAGTGGATTATGTATGTGTAAATATTATTTAAAGAGAACCAGATGGAAAACAAGAAAAAATGGTAGTGGCTGGGAAGGCAGATGCTATGGGTTAGGAAATTAAATTTATCTGGGAAATGCATGTTTAAGATGAACTTGGCCCTTGGACCTACTTCATCAAAAGGAAAAATGTCACAAATCATTATCTGATTAATTACAATAAGTATTTCATAATAATTAATAGAACGATTTCAGTGAGGTATCAATGAGTTGATTACTATTTAAAAAATTAAATATTACAGACATATTAGATAGAGTCTTCATCTAGAACTTTTGAACACATTCTCCTTATTTGCTTTTAAGTTGTCTACAGTGTCAAAGTTTAACTAGATGGAATTTTTGTTTACTTATTTACTTTTGCTATTCCCAGAATACATTTTACATCTATCTCTAGACCCAGCCCCCAAATTCTGTACATTAAGTTTGTATTATACGAGATTTAAAAATCAGTTAAGGACTCAGCAGAAACTTGATAGCAACTCAAACTCATTTACAAAGCTATGGGCAGAGTTAAGGGAAAGACTGGGTGGTAATAATGCATTCCCAGCAGGTCCTAGTTAGGACTCCTAGGAGACCATGCTAACTGAAGTTCAGTAGGAGCCCGTAAACATCCTCAAATTTGCAAGGGAATGGATGAGAACAGATTTGGCAACCTGGACAAAGAGCTGGAGTTATAGGAAAGGGCCATAAGATGGGTGCTGTAGCTTTTGGAGGAGGGATATGGCTCTACCCTGGAGCCCAGAGCCCGGGTCAAAAGGGAACAAAGGCTTTAAATTCTGGGACTTCTTTCTCCTCCCACCCTCTGATCTCTTGCTGCTGCTGCCACTGCTCAGGCACAAACCAAAAGGAAGCCAGAGAGAGACAGCGAGCAAGTTCATCAACACTGTGAGTAAAGCTCAGCCTTGTAGGATACAGGGCTAATGAAAGAGCAAAAAGTGGATCCAGAAAGTCTAAAAAATATACACATCTAACATAAAAAAATTACAGTAATGCTTTATGTTGCACTGTTTCATCTTTTCTGTGCTTTTCTTTTGCTTACTCTCTTGGGCTAGTAATTGGTAAGCTAGCTAGAACAAAATGAAACAATAGAATGCTGTGTGGTAAAAGGGATCAGGTTATTTAATCCTGCGCTACGAATTTAGTTCCACAGTGGATAATCCACAAAATGGATACTTAATTCCCATTGGCTCGCCAGGGTAAGCAGTTTCATGTTTATCACCTTTCTCTTTCCATAATGGTAGAATTTTTAAGGTGTTTAATTTTCACTGGGAAGCTGAAACATAATTGTCCATAAAGCACATCCACTGGGATATATATCTTTGTGCCTCTTCATCATGTTCTGTCAAATTGTGTTTCCTAAGGTGCTCAGTAGGTTGTCATCTATAACCAAGGAAATTCAATACAAGTACAATATGATGTAAATTTAATACAAGGTATCTCTATGTACACTGAAGAATTCTGTTTACTGTAAGAATTAAACAATAATGCTTTAGTGTGTCATGAAAATAACATGTATAGTGAATATAGATGCTCCAAACATATTTGTTGTTATTTTTTTTTTCCAGGACAGCATGGCAATATGAATATCAATGGCAAGTTTTCCCCCAAGGTCCAGATGATGATTGAATGTGGCAGTTATCTCCCTGTGTGAATACTTGATCCTTCAATTAAAAAGGAAAAGAGAGAACAGCTTTCACATTGTGGAATAATGCCTTATTACTGTTAGGCTTTCCTAAAAATGGAATCAACGGAACCTAAAAAAGATTGTGCTTGGGAAATTCTACCTGACAAACTGATTGGAGGTGTTTCATAAAAGTTACACAAGGTTTGCTCAAAACTGTCAAGCAGTTTTCCTAAGTGATTCACCGAATTCTATAATCCATTTCTCCTATTAAAACTGAGCATTTCCAGGAAAGAAAATAGAACTGCCTTTTGGGTATTTAAAAATAAAGTTAGTTCAAAATAAAAAGTTTGAAAAATAGTTATTCCTTCAAAACCACAGAGAAATCGGAACAGAAATCATAAGAATTTTGAATATTGTCAGTGAGAATGATGCATCAAACAAGTCAAAGCATCTAAAAAAATTTTTTTTCACGTGCCTAGATGAAATACTGAATTATGAGCTTTTCTACAAAATGTAGAGGCAGAAGAGTACAGTGAGTAAAATCATGAATTTTTTTGTGTCATTGACACCTTGCTTCGTATTAAATTCCTACTTAACTAGTTGTCTTGAGCAATTAATACTTATAAATCTGAGTTTCCCCAGCTGAATGTTAGAAAAGCCATACACATTTCTTTTTTTTTTTTTAAGATTTTATTTATTTATTTCACAGACAGAGATCACAAGTAGACAGAGAGGCAGGCAGAGAGAGAGAGGGAGAAGCAGGCTCCCCGCTGAGCAGAGAGCCCTATGAGGGGTTTGATCTCAGGACCCCGAGATCATGACCTGAACTGAAGGCAGAGGCTTAACCCACTGAGCCACCCAGGTGCCCCAGCCATACCCATTTCATGGCTGGTTGTGAGGACTGAAGTGCTTGCTACATAGCTCTAAGCTGTAGCTATTGCTGCTACTATTAGCATCAGTGTTGGTAGGAAATCAAATACTTTTTTCTTCATATGGGTGAATCACTTAGTATTTACACACAGACCTTCACGTATATAAACTATAAAAGTCTATTTCTTTCTCATCATTTCTTAATGTGAAGGATGACATATACAGAAAGTATATAAAAGTTCTGTAGTTACTTCTTTACCATGCATTTCTGAAATCATATATATGCTTAAAAACTAAACTTCATGAGGGTGTCTAGGGGGCTCAGTCGGTTGAGTCCAACTCTTGGTTTTGGCTCAGGTTGTGATCTCAGGGTCATGATATTTCAAGCCCCAAGTCTAGCTTGACACTCAGTGTTAAATTCCTCTCTCTCTCTACCCCCTCCCCGTGCTTGCTCTCTCTCGTTCTGTCTTAAAGAAATAGATAAAATATTTTAATAACCTGAACTAATGTTCTTTCAATAATGTTCCATTGCCTTCACGGTATTATGTATAAGTATGCCAAAATAATCAACTTCTTAAATTCTTTCTGTTCTTATTGACCCAGTTGCCACTATCTTGGTACATAGTCACATATAAATTCTTAAAAAGCCAGTCCAGTACAAAAGGCTGAATTAGGAAAATATTTTCATAGGTTCCTTGAGTACTCTTTCTTTTCTCAAGAAGTACCTGGGACCCTGTCCCCTGGGTGCCCAGCTCCCCTTCTCCTCCCCTTCTCCTTGACATTACCTCATCTTGATGGCAGGAACAGTCTACCCTTTCACACAGAGGCACACAACGCAGATCCAGTTTCATGTACTGTCTCTCTTTAGAATCTTGACAAATCTCTCGGCTGAGAAAATCTTAGGCCAAACAACTAGGCCTTTGAGCCTTCAGTAGGCCAAAAGGGAGAGGCCTTTCTACTGTCTTTGAAATCATTCTTCTACAATACGTAATTATAAAACGTGCTGTAAATGTGTGTTTGTGTGTATTGTATGACTATATGAATATACTTCTCACATCCATACAATTACTATGTTATTATTGTCCCTGTCATCAGCAAACATTAATTCCTTCGACAGCGATTTACTACTCCTCTACCCATGACTGTAACCCCTGCCAATTGCTGGCACTAGAACCGTGAACAAGGTCATGGAGGACAAGACGCATGCCTGCCCTTATGTGGGTTACAATCTAACAGGGAAACTGTTCTAGCAAATTTACTCAAGTAAAGATAGTGGACAGTTACAAGCAATTGTAAATATTAATAAAGGATAAGAATTTCATATTCTATATTACTACTTATTATTAAAAGACATTCTGATTACTTTCAAATGTTACTACATGTCGTGCTGGGTAGTGAGAAATAACGTTGGTCTGGTCAGATATTGATGCTGATTTTCAGCAAGGGAAACTTCAAGTGTGAGGAAAAAGCATATTTACAGATTCTAAGGTCTAGGCTTCTGAAAGGGAATATGGCTCAGGAGAATCTGGAAGCTCTCAAAAACATAATTCTAATTATGCAATTTTAATCTTCTCAACACAGGTCACAAATTTAATAGACAGTAATCCTTCGTGCCCCTTCTCACTGATGGTTGATGGTATGACAAAGGAAGGGTCCAGGTGCTGCACAATAAAGGGTTCTTATCTTCCTAAAAGTCACTCTTATTCAGGTTTTAAAACCCTGCCTGAAATTGCAGCCTGCAGAGAATGCCTTTGCCAGAGGGAACATGGATGCTCTGATTAGAGAAACAGAGCTGGAGGTTCACATCCCCATTTTTGAAGGTAAGTGAAGCAAGGCTAGAATTCAGTAGGACATCTTTGAAGGAGAGCAGAGCCTTAGGTGTGAACCAAGTGAAAAAGACCAGGTACTTAAAGACTACTTGGTAAAAGAAGGCAATTAATAGCATGTAGCATTACTTACAACAGTAAAATAATGGAAGCATAAATATCCACTGATAAAACATGGGTCACATAAGCTGTGGTTTTATTCAGTGAGGTTCCACTGCCTTTTAAAATATTGAAGCTGGGCTCTCTCTGCTTAACTGCCCTGGAAAGATGTCTCCACCGCGTGAAGTGAGAAAAACAAGTTGCACAGGACCGATAGAATGATCTTAATTTGGTTTAACAAATGTATATTTTATGTATATATCTTTATGTGATTATTAATTGAAACTTTTGTTTATTTTAAACTAACACAGCCTTTAACCTTTTCTTCCTCTGGTTTAAAAGTTTACTGCATTTTATTATGTCCTCTGTACCTCATATTTTTAAAAAATGGGATTAAAATATACAGAACCTAAAATTTACCATCTTAACTATTTTTCTATGTATAATATAAATTGTTGACTAAATGCACATTGTTGTATAACATATCTCTAGAACCCTTTCATGTTGCAAAACTGAAACTAGATTCATTGAACTGCAACTCTCCATTTCCCCTCCCAACTCCCTGCCCGATTCTACTTTCTGTTTTTATGTGTTTGATGACTTTAGATACCGCATATATGTGGAATCATGCAGTGTTTGTCTTTTTGTGACCGGTTTTTCGAAGTTAGCATAATGTCCTGAAAGTTTATCCCTATTGTAGCATGTGATGATTTCTTTTTTTAAGGTCAGAATAATATTCTATTGTATATACATATACACACCACATTTTGTTTATCCATTCATCCATCTGTGGACATTTGAGTCTCTTCCATCTCTTGGCTAATGTGAATGATGCTACCGTGACAGTGGGTGTGCAAGTACCTCTTCAAGATCCTGCTTTCAATTCTTTTGGATAAATACCCAGAAGTGGGATTGTTGGATCACACAGTAATGCTATTTTTAATTTTTTGAGGCATTTTCCATACTGTTTCCAATAATGGGTGCCCCATTTTACATTCCTACCAACAGTGCCCAAGGGTTCTAATTTCTCGACATCCCTGCTAACATTTGTTATTTTCTGTGCATTTATTGTTTCTTTTGGTAGTGCTAATCAGCAAAGTTTTAACTGAGTATCTATTATGTGGGTCAGGCACTATTCTTAGAACTGCTGGTACAGCACAGAACGAAAGATTCCAGAACAGGAAGAATTCTCAGAGCACAGGAAGCATGTCCTAAAGTGAAGGGCAAGCTTCCCAACACAAGCTGTGAAGTGAGAGCCCGTTGGGAGACAAAGAAGAAAATGGCAATCAGAAGGGCAAGAGGCCATTCTCTTAGCCACTGGTTCAGGATTATTACAAGACTCTGATGAGTAGAAAGTGACTTTAAATCAGAGTCATTTATGAAAAGCAGAAAGTCTATTTCCTAAGCTATGCTGGCTAAAGATGACCACTTGCTTGTTAGGCAAGAACTAGACATTTATATCCCAGCATGTGCAAAACCATGCAAGAAGCATCTATTACACAACAAGGCAGTCTAAATGCATATGTGTCTCTGGACCTGCCACATCTAATGGAAACCCAGAGGGAGGACAATCCCATAGCCCATAGGGCTCCCCGGGAAGCTGCTTCTCCATACATTTGGCACCTTATTCACATCCCTACCTTGTGATTATTAGTTCCCCTATAGAACTCTAATATCCTTAAGATCAGAGATTAGGCAAATTCATCTTGGTATCTTCAGAATGACAGCACCTAATAGGTCATCAAAAAATACACTTTGAATGAATAAATTAAGATTTTTGCAGGGTCTGAGGAAATTCTTGAAGTTATCTGGGTGAAAAAAATCAGTGACCTTCCTTAGAGAAGTGCAGTTGAACGTTGTATGCTAAGACAAGTCAGGAGTGAGCCAGGGTTGAAGTCAAGATGGCCACCCAGGCTTCTGGCTGATGTGACTGGGTTGTGCTAATAGTGAGAGAAGTAACACAGGAAGAAAGGCAGATAGAGGGGCAGAGAACATGTGGAAAAACCAACTTGAATATGTTGAATATAAAAGGTAATAAAAATCCAGGTGGAGGTCTCCAGATCTTGGGGTCCTGGGATTAAGCCCTGTGTTGGGCACCCTGCTCAGTGGGGAGCCTGCTTCTCCCTCTCTTCTCTGCTCTTCTCCAGCTTGAGCTCTCATCTCTCTCAAATAAATAAATAAATAAATAAATAATTTTTTTTTTAAAAAGAGACCCACGTTTAGTTCTGACGAATGACTTAGATTTCCACAGTGAAGATGGAAAGAAAATAGGGTTTTCAATGCCAATTTTACAATCAAGAGAACTGGGGGGGCTCATGGAATTTAGTCCATCTCCCAAAGTAACATACTACTACTCAGCAGAGGTAATATTTGTCTCTAGGCCTATCTGACTCCACACACACATCTTACAACACTACAGTAAGCCTTAAGTATTCTAGAAAGAAACATGAGTTAGGTGTGTTACAGTAAGCCATAAGTATTTTAGAAAGGAATGTGACTCTGTAAGTGCAGGTTGAGTCATATGTTGGGAGTGACCTGAATATTAGACTAAAGAATTTGGATTTTATCTGTTAGGTTTTTAGGGTGAAGTATGAAGCTTTAAAAACAAATAGAGGAACAAGTTGTTTTCCAACAATCAGATTTCCCCTCTCCAGACAACAGACAATAAAAATCAAACACTGGAAAATTTGGGGCAAGTGAAGAGAGAAGTAGGTGGCATGGTAGTTGCTGTTTTCTTTTTAAATGAACACTATTACTTTTTAAATGTCTAACACTGCCCCAACAATAAAAATTTTGAAAATTCTGATGTGACTAAACACAAGACTTTAGAATACAATTGAAGTGTTTAAAGAAACCTGCAAAACCTCAAATTCTTTTTGGTTCAATGAATATATTTTAAAATTGCTTGTAAATGCACAAAACATAGTATGCAAATATTCTTTTAAATATAGAAAGTATTTCTCCTGGTCCACCTAGGATTCTGCGTACAGTTGTGGTTTCAGGTGCCATGACCAACTGGTATGAAGGAAAATGTTCTACGATGCACAAGACATAATGGCATTTAATACCAATCCAGCTGGAATAAATCACTAACATTTGCATTGCCATCTATGGGCTAGATACATTTGTGGAGCACGAAGTATGACAAGATTTTGTTACTGTCTCATATAAGTATCAAATAGAGATCCATTTATTTTTTTAGTAGGAAATCTGTAACAGTACAGCAATCACTTCAATAGCAGAGATAATCGCTCACTGTAATTATTTGAGCTCTCTCCATTACCTCAAATACACCTAATGCATTTGCCAAGAGTTTAATTAAAATGAGATAACTGAAATAATATCATAGTAAACATAAGACAAACTAATAAAATTACAATTTTTTTCTTCCATTCTTTTTGGCTATGCTAAAGGAGGCCATCTCAATTTTCAGTAACAAGCTACTTAAAACAATTTCTAAGAGATTAAAAATCTCGATGTTTGTCTTTTTTTTTTAAGATTTTATTTATTTATTTGAGTGAGAGAGAGAGAGAATGAGAGAGAGAGCATGAGACGAGAGAGGTCAGTGGGCAGACTCTCTGGCGATCAGAGAGCCCGATGTGGGACTCAATCCCAGACTCCAGGATCATGACCTGAGCAGAAGGCAGTTGCTTAACCAACTGAGCCACCCAGGAGCCCCTCGATGTTTGTCTTAAAGGGAACAAAATTTGATGATACATAAGTTTCCACCAGTGTGGAACAAGGACAGTATGTTGTGTGAAACTTAAAGATATTTCTAATAAATGAATAAAGTAATTTCTACCTCCAAGTTATTACAAATTCTTTATAATAAGATTTTATTTAAGCTACTAACTATAACTGGCTAACTTAATTCTCTAAACTATGCAAAGATGTGTATATTGTTTAGAAATATACGCAATCATCTTGAAGTTAAACAAGTAGAAATACACATATATTTAATATATGCACTGTTTAAAAACTGCATGCTGACAAATTTACATATAATATATTAAAATACAGAGTTTCAAGTGGTCTCTTCTAAGATAAACTTAATCAAACGCATTTTGAAATACAAGATGTGCACAGATTTTCCATCTCTCTGCCTTTCCGAGAATGAACTAAGAACTGTCAAAAATAGAAAGTCCCTGAAAATATAATGTCACTGTCACAATAGCACCTTGGGAATCCTCATCTGTTCTCGCCACCTCTCCTGGACCGTATTGAACAATAAGATGCAGTACACAAGAACTATCAAAAGGGAGCACTTTTGAGCCACCAAAATTGTGTGTTAGCCTAAAAACTACAATCTCCTAACTAGAGAGACAATGATACTATCTCAGGTATTTTATGTGCTAAAATGATCATTAAAAATTAAGCACCACATATAAGCTGCCATTTAGAATATTAATTTACCTTTGCTAACCATCTTTTTAACTTGAGGCTAAAAGAGTTCACTTACCATTTGGATATTCAGGCTCGGTCCAGGAGATGTGAAAGGAGTGGGGTGAGTAGGAGTGCGCTTTGGGCGCCGGCACTCCTTCCGGTATCTGTTCCTCAGTTAGGGCCTCACTGGCCTCGCTCACGGTGCACCCACCCCCTGTGCAAGCCTGGGGAGAAACACCAAAACCACATTTCAATCTGGGTCCCAAAAGTTTTAGTGAGCCTTGGAAACAGAGGATTCATAACAAGAGTTCCAAATTCTTTAAAATACAGTTTTGTTGATCCACATCTCCCCACCCCCTGGCCCTGCCACCCCACCAAATAAATCTGTTTCAATGCTGAGGCCTTACACTTAATTAGCTCACTTTTTAGGACACAAGACAGCCATCGTCAATAATTAGAAAATAACCCAAAACATATGCATGTATGAATTATAAGCACATCCTATGTTTGAGCCTAGAGATAGGGCATCTATTGCCTGGGTGAATCGCCTTGATGAAATCAGCCTCGCACAAAGTTTCCTAGAAGGAATTAAATGCGTGCATGCACAGACACACGCGCGTGTGTGTGCACTACGTGAGGGAAGTACTAGAGACTGAAACTACTTCAGGATAAAAACAAGTGATTTGAAGTAAACGGAAAGATCTAGAGCAAATTATTTTTATAAATTTTAAATTTATATAAATTTATAATTATAAATTTTTATAAATTTTATAAATTATTTATAAATTTTATATAAAAATTATGAATCTTTATAAATTTTATAATTATAAAAATAATTGCTTTCATTGTGATAGTTTAACCACTACGCTTGAAGTACTGCATAATGTGAAATTGAATAAAATAGTATTTCTCATGTATCAGCAACAAAGCAGTTGTTGAGTGACTGTTTAATGGTTTAAAGGGTCAAATCACTTACTTATGTGCCAGAGGAAATGGGCTCATTACAGGGCCAGCAAACTTAAAGTGATCACAGAATCTTCCCATTCCCTAATAAGGTATTATTAATGCCATAAATGAAAACATGGATGTTAAAGATACCTGGGGGTGGTCTCCCTGGGGGTACTCATTTGGTTAAGCATCTGACTCTTGATTTCAGCTAAAGTCATGATTTCAGGGTCTTGGCATGGAGCTCCGAGCTCTAGGCCAGGCTCTGGACTCAACATGGAGTCTGCTTGTCCCTCTCCCTCTGCTTCTCCCCGATTGCGGGTACATGTCCTCTCTCTCCCCCTCCCCCTGTTCTCAAATACTTAAAATCTTAAAAAAAAATCTTAAAAAAATACCTGGAAACTTCTGTGTGCACTCTCATAATTAACTACAAGTAATTCCAAAATAAATGTTTTAAGTGTATTAGGAAAATATCTTTGCTACCTAACTTATTGGATAAATATTTCCCCAGGAAGCAGAGACAGACACACAGGGTTTTTCCAGACCATATTTGCTAGTAAATATTAGCAATCATATCTTTATATAACACAGATATTTGAGAACTACACTTTACCTTTGTTCAGTATCTCTTTAGGTTCCAGTTGTAATGCACACAAATTTAAAAATATTTCAAAAAGCACTAAAATTTACTGAAAACAGATTAAGAAAATGAAGCAAAATCCTAGGACAATGTAAAAAGCAGATAGGCATTCAGTCCATTTTCAGGGAAGGTAGATATTCCTAGCATAAAAAATTAAAACAACTTTTTATTTCTTTGGGCCTGTCTCCTGCTTTTCAGCTTGATATTAAGGGAATAACCTTTTGATAATTAACACAGTTGAAATTCTTTTCCCTATAAATAAGAGAGAGTTGACTTATTTTTAAAGATATTTTTCTTACGTTGCAGTATACCATTTAACAAGTTGTTGCAAATTCTTTATTCTAAGTATTCTAAGTATAAATATTAAATGGTCAGTTGACATGGAGTTCAATCTCATGTTCCCTTGTAAGAATACAGCAGTAGCCTATATAGGATAATTTCTCATCAGCGTAAGCAAGTTTCTGGTGGGTTAAACTGTGTCTTGGACATGAAATTGCATTAAGATTGGGACCTAATTAACCTCTGTGGATTCCCTCTAATTCTCAGGGGCAGCATGTGCATATATATGGAAGAGATAAACTATCCCCTTCCTCAGAACAGAATCTTTGCAAATAAAGAGGAATCAATTGAACTTGTGGCCAAACCATGACTCAAAGCTCTAGGACATGTCATTGTTAGCCCAAGAAATAACTACCAGAACATTAAAATAGAAAAATTTAAAAAAAAAGACATTTCGAACATACTAAAAGTCTGCTAGAAAACATGGCAGGAAAAGAGCCCTAGTGGGACAGCTGAATTATCAAAGGGAAATGATAGAAAGAGCATTCTTTTCAGTCCTTAGAGAAAGAGAAATCTATCTACTTTTAGTTCCTAGATTTTTTTTTTCCTTAGGAGGGGAAAAATTTTGGAGCATCTTACTGTTAAATCCACAACACACTAAGATTTAATTCAGATAGTCTACTTGTCACTATTATTTTTCTTATTTATGTCCTAAGACTTGTCCCCAACTAACTCTTCCCAAAGAAATATTATAAGGCATGTAATTATATATATTTGAAAATAAAATGTGAATTGAAATTTTCTTTGTTTTGAGAATTTGGGGATGCTATTTGGGATAAATAAAGACATCCTCTGGTTTGGAAGGATTGACCTTTGGGTTATGGGCTATGTATGTCATCTAAGATCTATAAACTCATAATTTGACAAAGGGGACTTCTAAGACTCCAAGGAGTTTACAAGAGAATTTTTCTTGCAAATAAAACAGAATTTATAAAGAGGCTGCTGAAATAAGAGAATTACCTGCAAAATATTTTATTTTGTTTTTTCCACATTCTTTTTGCATGAATTTAGAGGAGCTAAGTGAGCAGTTCCTTAAATAAGGGAAAAAATGCTCTTAAAGTTGCTTCCGATCAGTCAAATCTAACTGGTATTATCTAAATGAAATTGGACCGATCTGTATCTTGTTTGACCCACCAGCACTGGAGGCCACTGCATGCAATACAACCGAATGCTGATTAAAATTCTGAATGCTGATTTAGAAAAACTAAACAAAATAGTGGGATTGATTAAATACGCCTTTATGAAACGGCAAGCTCTTTGAAAGCCTCGGAGCCTTTACAATAAGGCATCTCTTATAGCTTTCCCCAGTTATAGCCATTTTTGTTAAGTGACAAAGCCATACTACCACCCTGAAATGTCCACTAACTTCTGATCAAATAGGGGATTGAATTTTGGTATAAAGAAATGAGTAATCAATCAATGTGTTTCAATTATTTTGAAATGATGACTATTAGGAACATCCAAAGCTACCATCCTCTTTTTAATAGTTGGTTTTCAGAGTGGGCTCCGAGGATATTAAGAATGCAGCAAACCCTAAAGCATGAAGAAAAGGAACAAGGTCATGGTATCCATAACTGATCTTTTGAAAAATTAAGCTCATCAGTTCTAAGAATCTTTCCAGGAAAGATATCTACCTATCTATCTATCTATAGATCGATATATATATATCTTCTAGATATATATATATCGATCTATAGATAGATATGTATTTATTTATTTTGAAGATTTTATTTATTTATTTGACAGATGGAGATCACAAGTAAGCAGAGAGGCAGGCAAAAAGAGAGAGAGAGGGAGTGGGGAAGCAGGCTCCCTGTTGAGCTGAGAGCCCTATGCGGGACTGGATCCCAGGACCCTGAGATCATGACCTGAGCAGAAGGCAGAGGCTTAACCCCTGAGCCATCGAGGTGCCCCCAGGAAAGATATTTAACACTTAACATTCATCAGGACGCAAATGTCTAGCTATAATAAGAAAATTATCAAGCCATACGTATCTTGCTATAATCTGTATTACTAGCTTTATTTAATTGCTGACTCATTATCTTTATTTGGAGCTACCATACTCAAAATACCATTTGTTGAGTGTAGGGGCACATTTTGCTCTTTCTTCCAGTAGAAAAAGCATATGCTTGGATCCACACAGTCCCTGACTCTGACATCCTACAGCAAATCATTTAGTTCATATCAAAAGTCTCAGATTCTTTATGAAATACATATACTTAGTGTTCATTTATTCATTCATCCATTCATTCAAGAATTGTTTGCTGAGTTTCTAGTTCCTACCAGGCACTGTGCTTGACTCAGCAGATAGAATTTTGAAAGAGACTGTCTCTACCTTTCAGGAGTGTATAACCAAGTCAACAGGAAAAATTAAATGAAGCTATTTGAAGTAACATACTGTCTCTGAGTCTAGAGTAAATCACAGTGGCTTGAATCCTCATGTATTTTCTTCTATTCTTAAGGGCTTGGACATCTGTGTGTTTTATTTTCCAGAACTTTCAATATGCTAAGACTATCTATAAAGGCAACTGCACTTGGCTGAGAACCTAATCTCCATCTACTAATCTAATGACCTTGAAAGCTAGTTATTATGTCGAGACTGTGAAATATATAATGATCCTTCAATTAACCAAGATGAACCTAAAATGTTCTGGTTCACTTAATTTACCGGTTACAGAATTAGGTAAAAACAAAACAAAACAAAACAAAACTTTTTAGTTGACTACTTCCTGAAATATATTAGTGTATTTCCTCTACTACTAAATACAGCGAAATCATAAAGATAATGTGAGCAAATTTATTTCCCTAACAAGAGTTAGGGCAAAGACTTCCACATCTTTATGATGTCCTGCATCAACATTACTCTGGGGCTGACAGATCTCATTGGACTCCATAGAATATTGTTTGAGATTACAAAATGATTTAGTGTCATGTAATTTTAGGGCCCAAAGAGACATTAAAAATCATCTAGTTCAAAGCCCTGATTTTAGGCTTAAAGAACAGAAAAATCAGTGCAATTAAGTGTATTTGCCTTTGGTTACACAGTTGATAGAAAAATCTGAATTGAAACGCAAGAGAGCAGCCTCCCAATAGCGGTATTTATTTTTCAAGATACTGCAGATGTCTAAAACATGGGAGATTGGGATGGATTTACACCGATTGCACAGCATATCCTAAAAATTGCCTGGGGAGTAGAACTTTGTTTCATGACATTTGCCTCCTGATAAAAGCCAAGAGTACAAAAATTTGTTTAATTTTGGTTGCTTCTAAGGAATAGAGTGTTTTCTGGATTTTGATATTACCACTGTTTTGAAAATAGTGTGGATTTCTGTATTCGTTTTTGAAAATCAAAGTAATATCCTTCTTACATCTTGAGTAATAAAACCAAGTAATCAAAGATGCTGCTTCATAAGCCCATCTGCGTGCTGAACACCTAGGCACATGGAGTCAGTTCTGAATAGGATTTTTAACATCGTCTGATTGCCCTTGTTTTGGGATGTCAGGTCAGACAGTTAGCAATAGTTGAATGTAGTTTATTTTCTCATGGTATAATATTTAGAGCATTCAAGAGCATGTTAAGTAAAATGAATGCATACACAGTGTCTACATAAATGTAAATTTATTCATAATCAAGAGCAGAATATTTTCTATGGCATTTATCAAAGCAAATATCCTTATATAGGTATTGCTATAAAATGAAGAGTGTGTTTAAAACAAATAGGGACAATCTCATGTTTATATTCAGTTATTTTCAGATGTGCTATTAAACTTAAAAAAGATTATATTTCATCAAAAAACAAAAGGAACCACTGAGTATAAATTCCACAGTAATATCAAGGTCTTTTAAAAGACCTTTGTATAAAAGTGCTATTTTGCATTAAAAAATGCTATTGTCTGTCTAAAGACCTCTAAAGTATGTTGATTCTAGGGTTTTATTAAGTGACTGTTCTTTTGAGATAGAAGTGTAATATAAACCACACTATAATAACAATCTAGAATATTTGGGGGTCATTTAAACCTTCATTTTAAAATATAAGACTTAAATTTTCGTACCGAACATTGTTTTCCAAATGAATATAAGCTCCATAGGGAAATAACCTTATGGATTCAAACATTTTAGAAAAAGCCCTTACCAATTATGACATTCTAGAAATAATAAAGAAGAAATAATTTCTGATAATCCCAAATTAGATTTGGGGAAAAAAATCGACTGACTCGGACTGTTATGCCATCATTTTGTGTAATACAAAATAAATATGTAGGTATTAGATTACATTCCCACTTACGGTGTGAGGTTAGTTTTCAGTCTCAATAGCAATACGTGGGTTTGCGTTTTGGGTTTTTTGTTTTTGTTTTTATTTTTATTTTTTAAGTCAGCGAGTGAAAGAAGATGGGACAAAGGAAGAGAGAAGCAGAAGAGAAGGGAAGAGAAAGTGACAGAAGTAAAGTGAACTTACTTCCAGCTTGATGAGATATTTATTACCAGGGGACAAGTATTCTAGCAGGTGATCCTGAAAAAGTTCGGTGCTGTTATAGATGACATCCCAAGCTGCAAAATCATGCGTGTGATTCGAAATATATAATATATAGCGCTCCAGAATCCCACGTACATTTCTTGGTTGTTTCCACCTGGGAATGGAAAAATATAGCATGACTATCCATCATCCCTTCAAGTCAAATCTGAAATGTGCAAGATTTTTAAAGGACGCATATGAACTTGGATTTATGCCACTCAACACACACACACACACACACACACACACACACACACTCTGAACATTAAAAAAAAATTGTTATTAAACGTCTCTTCTGAATGGTCTGAAGAAAACATGGCATAGTGCCTGCTTTCCAGTTACTTATAATTTTAATTAGCTAATAGTATAAAAAATGTGTGAGTATTTAGTTTTGAACTTAAGCCGTAGAACAAGAATTGACAGAAGTAGGCCATTTGAGAATTTATGAGAAATGGGAGAGAGACAGAGAAATAACAATTGTCCCGAAAAAATGCAGCCATCTAATGTCGAATTAACATGGCACCCCAGAATACAGAGAAGCCGAGGACTACGGTGCTGAAGTAGTCAAAACAAATGTCATGGATAAGGTGAGACCCTCCCTAGACACGGAAGACTGTCTACTTGATGGGTGGGATATGGTAGGCAGAAGGAAAAGTAGAGATGTTCCACATACGGCTTACATGGTGTCAGCAGACATGAGCCGGACAGTTCGTAAAATAGACAGAAATTGGTAAGCTGAGAGATACTTAGAGTAGTGGGAGATCTTTTGTGTAAGTAATGCGGGCTCAGCTTAGGGCAGCCCTGAAAGCCAGGAGGACAGCTCAGACCCGGAACAATGGGGTAGGAATCATAATGTTTCCCAGTTTGAAGGAATATCCTAATTTACTCAGCCCAAACTTTTCTCTTCCAGGTGGGAAAACTGAGACCATCAGAGATGAATGCAAATGAGTATTAATTGTTGCAGGAGATGCTTTTAAGTTCCGATTCTGTATGACGATACACCTTGCACCTCGGAGATTGGGAAATGGGTCAGAATCACTTCATATAAAAAATATGCCTGAACATGCCTCTAGGTGAAAATTCCCTTCTGACTTCAACTGGAGGGGAACAAGAAGGTCCTAGCTTAGACTCAAAAAGGAAATATATATTTGGACTCTAATTCCAACTCATCACGGACGACACTCTCCTACAGAAAGCCCTAGGCAGTCCTGTAGGTGGTCAGTTCCCCTTTATTGAAGTTTGCACAGACTCTGGGTATGTACATAGCTCAGCCTGATTGCATAGAGACAAAATGGAAATTAAGTTGGCAAGTGATAATCAAAGGTTCCCAGAACCACTGAACTAATCACTTCTATGCATTTCATCACAATAAAATTAATTTTATGTCACAAACCCTTCCCTTGATTGAGCTCACTGGGATTCTTGCATAAACCAGTGTGTGACAGAGACAACGTTTCTACTTACTGCACATATATGGTTCTGGAATCCAGGACGGTTAGAAGTGGGGAATCCAGGTGCTCTGGCGGCTGCTGGGCCGTGTACAGTATGACCAGGGAACTGTTCGTACACCCCACACAAGTGCAGGCCCTGAGGACAAACTGGTGGGGTGTAAATACTGGTAAATCTAGAGGTTGGAGGAAAAAAAAAAGAATTTATTTACCATCATATTTTTTCTTTGGGTGGTCCCACTCCTCCTCTACATTCTCACTTCTTAGAACTGCTAAAGTAAAGCTTAAAACAAGAATCCATAGCCTTAAAAATCAATAATAGCAATAAGATACAGGCTGTTTTATCTGTTAACTATACTAGTTATTTTTAAATAGACAGGTGTCAGTCAAACTCTTGCTTTAACTTTTTCATTTTAACAATTTGACTGTCCTCTTGAATGCCTATGACCAGGAAAATCGCTTTCTGAGTTTAGAGCTACTTCAACCGCTTGGTTAAAAAATAAATGTGGACTCTGAGAAACAAACTGAAGGTTTTGGAGGGGGGTGGGGAGGGGGTTGGGTGAGCCTGGTGGTGGGTATTATGGAGGGCACGTATTGCATGGAGCACTGGGTGTGGTGCTTAAACAATGAATTCTGGAACACTGAAAAGAAATAAAATGAAAGAAATTAGACATTTAAATGATTTTTAAGGCATATTTGAAGACAAGAGGAGTTGCTTTTAAAATGCAAATACATAACTTGTAACAATGCCTAACTCCTTTCTCCTGTCCCCCTGACGAACTGTTATTTGACCTTCAAGTTGTTCAGCTCAGTGCAAAAGCCCCTTTCTTTCTCCTAACACATCTTGCCGTGACCCCTGGCACAAGGTGGAGCTGTTATCCTCTCCTTGGATTTGGCTCCCACAGATTTGCACACACCCTGTGCAAGGCTTTATAACCCTGTCATAATCATATGTTTACGTGACTATCTGATCCATTAAACTGAACATGGTGAGGGAAGGATTCATTTTTCATCCTCAGTATTTAGCACAGTGCCTGATACATTGTAGGTTCTGAATATGTGTTTGAACAAATGAAAAAGGAACTAATGAATGAGATGACCAAGATTCAGTTGAGCTGGGTTTGGCCAATGACTGAGGAGTGGGATAATACTCCTCCAGTAATGATCTCTCTCCCTCCCATGAACCTCCCCAGTACGTTCTACCTGTCTGCCTTTATAATGGATATCGCCTTTCCTTGCATTAAAAGAAAACAATCTGTAATTTACCAATTCAATTCGGAAATACCCTGAGCACTTCAGTTACAAAGGCACTCAATAATTATTTTATTGATGAATCTAACCAAAGTGCAGTCAACTTTACCAAGATTTAAATATCATTCACACTTTTATACTACTGGAAGAAATTCTTATTTTCCAGAATATTTTGAAATAAGTTGATCACAATTTATTTTTATTTTTATTTTTTTTATAATTTTTATTTTTTATAAACATATTTTTATCCCCAGGGGTACATGTCTGTGAATCGCCAGGTTTACACACTTCACAGCACTCACCATAGCACATACCCTCCCCAATGTCCATTACCCCACCCACCTTTCCCTCCCCCCTCCCCCCAGCAACCCTCAGTTTGTTTTGTGACATTAAGAGTCACTTATGGTTTGTCTCCCTCCCAATCCCATCTTGTTTCTTTTCTTCTTTTCTGCCCCCCTAGTCCCCC
>PISX010010471.1:0-70657 GCA_004024625.1 Mellivora capensis | reverse complement strand
CAGGTAGAAGCACAACTTGGACAGGACAGTGGGTGTTTGACAGTGGGCTTTCATCTTATTTTCCCGCATATTTCTCTGTTGTTAATAATCATTCAAGAAATATTGAAAATATGTATAAGAGGCCATGGCTTTGGACATATAAAATGCAAACAAAGCAAACAAACAAAACCATCTAGAACTTTGGGATATTCTCTGATTTGATTGAAGGACAAGGGCATGTATTTCCTGGCTTTAACCCTTACCCTCTGCATGGTCCTGGGATAGTCGATTATAAACCCCTTCTCTATGTGGAAGACTTCAGGACGCCTCCCTTATTTTCCCTGCTGCCACTGCCTGCAGGTTGGATGGGACCCCCAGGACGAGGGCAGGTTCTGGTAGAAAGCGAGAAAAGATGGGATCATTTAGATGTGGCTTCACAGGACAAGTTTAGGGGAATGCTGTCTGGTTTGCCTCCCTGGCCAGGAGAACAGATGAAGACTGGGGCCTGATAAGGGCTTGGTATCTATAGAGAGAGTAGATTTGCGTGAAATGGAAATCTCCCTGGGGAGCGCTTTCTTCAGAAAGTAAGACAGAAGTTGTGGTGAGAGGGAAAATATGACTGAGGTCCAATGCAGAGTTAATGTTGGGGTCTTTCCAAATGCCCTGTTTTTCATCACTACTAGTTTTTGGGTTGTCATTTGGAACACGAAACTCACCTGTTTGCCAAGTCGTATAATACGTTGTTGTAATGCGGGTTCCTCAGCCTTCTGGAGCCACTACTGATCTTAATGTATTTATCTTTGATTCTCCAAAGTGATGGAAGCAGAGATCCTCATTTTGCCCTTTAGTAATCACAGGCGGAGTCAATAACAGATTCCATTTCTCAGAAATTCTGAAAAGAAGCAGTGTCTTCAAGAAATTAGAAATGCCCTCCTCTCGCCCTCGATGGAGCAGGCTAACTCTGGAAACTGGTGACGCCCGAGTAAGTCTGCATCCCTGTTGGAGTCTCCTGGACCCCGCGTATGAAGGATTTGGGCAGATTCCACAAGGGACACGATAATCTCTTTGAGTGAACGAGGTTGGCTTGTCTGGAAAGATTGTGTATAATGTGCTTACGTCCGGCTGAGGCCTAATTCCATTCAGCTCTTTTAAGTTGGATGTGGAGGCAGGACTGTTGGGGCTGGAAGGACTCAGAGGTTCGTCTTTGTGCCATTGACAGTTTTCCGTACTAGTTCATTCTTGGCGCTGAGGCTAGTCTACCCTGCCTTTTCAGAAGTCATGTGGTGTCAACAGTTTTTCACGGACGTGATTCATCCTAGATTGGAAGATTTGCAGGGGCGCTGATTCCACAACGTTTACTGCTACATCATTTTGACATTTAACAACGTCCCCTGCCAGGAAGTTCTTCCTTTTGTCTAAGAGGTCAGCAGCCTCTGGCAGGGGTTCGCCCGTGTTTGATTCAGAGGAGATTCTTGTCACTTCACAAAGCCTTATGGTAACTTGCGGGAGGAACAGAAGGTTCAACGTGAGCGGGTGTTCACGTCTCCCTGGCGGGAATCCTAGGAGGCTTATGGGGAAGAGTGGATCCACGTGGATGTGTGTAAAGGGGAAGTCACAGGTGTGTCCACCGATCTGCCTGCGTGGGTGAGGGGCTGCCGGCCTGGCCGACATTCACCTCCCGTGGCCGGTGAAGGGTGAGTGTGCGATCAGCTGCGAATAATAGTAACCAGAGGGAAAATGTGACCAACACTGATTCTCAACATCGGCCTCTCTATTCTTATGTTCCCTCCCCACCCCCTAAACTCTTGCTTTTGGGTTCAGTGTCCCAGTGAGTCCTTTTTAACGTGGATGACAGGAAACTAGTCAGTTTCTGACAGTCACTGGACTCTTTGGATTTTCCGGATGACTCCGTGAAGCACTTAGAATCTCTCCAAGTCATCCTGTTACTTTCTGCTTTTGTTTTCTGCCTCCTGTCTTGATTCCAACGAAGCGAGCGAGCCTGGAGCTCCGTCCCCGTTCCATCCAGAATGTTCGGCGCCTTTCCTCGTGGGACCCAACCCGAGCCCTGTATCCATTAACACGACTTTCTCTTATTGCTTTCTTGGCCGTGGAAACGGGTTGCGTTCGAATGGCTTGGACATGACTCACGGGAAGTGCTCACTCATTTCCTGCTGCGCGGCGAGGCGAGCGGCTCCCGCTCCAGGGCGGCCTCAGAGCTGAGCTCTTGGGGGCCGAGCGGGGCGTCTTCCCAGCGCCCAGCAGCGCCCTCCCGGAGCACAGGCAGAGGCTGAAGGCTCTCTGCTCATAAGGCAATGACGTATTCAGTGTTCTGCTCTCTGGGTTTATTTATTAGGACCAGAAAAGACCATCATGACACGGAGTGTGCTGGTTTTGGATGGTCCCTGGATCGGCGATTCATCTTCTTGATCGTTTTCTTTTCAAGAACATCACGCAGGTTACCTTTTGTTCCCTCGAGGTTCTCGAGAGGTCTGGAATAAGCCCGTGGCCTTGACTCTGTCTTCAGATAGCTCTTATTTCGGTTGAGAGGGAGAGATAATGCACAAGAGATAGCACTGGAATGCAGGCTGTGACAAGGAGTAAGTAATGACATGTGGGGCCAAGCAGTCGTTCTGAGGGAAGCCCCGTGAGAAGGGGGCCGTTCCTGAAGGCTCTGCTCCAACGATGGAGGGACAGTCCCAAATTCAGGTTGGTGCGGGAGAAGGAGGAGGGCCCTGGGCTTTCTGTTACAGCTTGGGCTGAACGGCAGGAAATCGAGTGAAACCAAGGGTCTGGTGGGGCTGGGCCATCTCTAAAGCCTCTGTTGGACTCATACGTGCCTCTTGCTTCTTCCTGGAGGCTCGCTGCCATCTTTGGGGTTCCTGGGTTTGCAGCGGCATCGGCCCACTCTGCTGTCATGATTGTACTCTGTTCTCCCCGTGGGCCTCTCTCTTCACAAGGCCAGTCTTCTTACAAGTACTGGGCACGCTGGGCTAGAACTCCACTCTACTCCTTGTCTTGACCCATCCTCCTAATCACATAGGCAAAACCCTGCTTCCAGATAAGGTCACATCTGATGTACTGGGAGTTAGGATTTCAACTAAATTCAACCCATAACAGGGGGTAATATGACACAATCTGAGAATAGTTACAATCGCTTCTCCATCTTTAATTTGCATACTTGCAATTTTTTTTTTTTTTACTATTTATTTATTTATTTGAGAGAGAGAGAGATCATGAGGGGAGCAGGGAGAGGCAGAAGGAGAGGGAGAAGCAGGTTCTCCGCTGAGCAGGGAGCCTGATGCTGGGCTGGATCCCAGGACCCCGGGATCATGACCTGAGGCGAAGGCTGACGCTTAACCATCTGAGCCACCCAGGCGCCCCAGTATACTTGTGAATTTTTTGTGTCTAGATTGCACGATGAAAATCTTCAGAAACATATTAAGTAATGTGATGATGAAGGATTTTCATTTCTTCCAAAGAGTGTACTTAAGCTAAGTGTGGTATGTTTAAATAGATTTCTAACGGGTTTTAGCAATCATTTTTAAAAGCTAGATGATAGATTGATGGTGTGAACGGAGAGGGAGCTCTCTGCTGGGAGCACTCAGTACTGTGCCAGCCCTCCTTACTGGAGTCATTAGTGGCATAGAAAGATGGATATCTCACTGATGCAGCTATCCGTTAGTGTGCCACGACAGTTAGTGTGCCAATTACAATGGAAAGTGCAGAAAACAAACAATAAATATAAGATGATTTATTCAAGGTTTTTTTTTAAAGATTAACCTTATCATTCTCAGGTAGATCCTCGGCTATCAAACCTCATGTAAGAAAGAGCACAAGCTTTTTGCATAACTGTCAAAATTCATTGCAACTTTAGGTAAAATTGGCACAAATTCAACAGGCAGGACGTTCCAAGTCTTGTCTTAATCCCAAGAGCTTCTTCAATGAGGACATGCACAAAAAGGGCTAAGCTCAGAGAAAATTGACCAAGGGAGTACATTTGGTAGGTGAGAGAGAGGAAACTTTGAATACAGCCCTAACATAGTACTTTGAATTCTGCGGGCCACGTATTTCTCTCAGGTGGGGCCCCGGCACTGCAGATCCAGGGAAACCCGCCCTCAGAGGCAGTGGGAATGCGGATGTGGGAGCTCCAAGTCTGACAGTCTCCAGGGACGGGGAGATAAGCCTCTGAAAGCACAATTGCATTTATGATCAGTATACATCCTTCCATCTATTGTGTCTTTCTCTGATGCGTTTTTCCCATCCCACCCCTTGTTAGAATTGTGGAACAGTTTGCTACCGCTCCAAATTAGATGAAGCACCTTGGCTTCTACAGGCATTTCACAGTCTCATTTTTATTTATTTATTTTTATTTTTTAAACATTATTTTTAAGATATTTTTTTGTTTTGTTTTTGGACAGAGAGAGATCACAAGTAGGCAGAGAGGCAGGCAGAGAGAGGGGGAAGCAGGCAGGGCTCTATCCCAGGACCCTGGGATCATGACCTGAGCCGAAGGCAGAGGCTTTAACCCACTGAGCCACCCGGGTGCCCCCCCCCACCCCCCGTCACAGTCTTATTTTTAAATGAGTGAATGATTTGCCAGAGTTGCCCCCACCCAATGCTGGCAGATGACATTAACGCTCGCCTCCGATAGATGGAGCTCCTGAGGCTAAGGGCACAGTTCAGTGCACCGTCCTGCTCCTCAGGAAAGCATCTGGGGTGGTTTCTTCCGCTGTCCTCTAGAGATCTCTTGTTTAGGAATGGATGTCATTGCTGCTTGCTTTCTTATGAAGAACAGTTTCTTTACCCACCTCTGATTTTAATAAAAGTGCAAAATCCTTCATCCGCAGTGGAGTGTTCTTGACACACTGACCAGCCTTCAAAGCAATTTCAGCCCTCCTAGCACTGAAGGTTGAAAACCCAGTGGCTTCTGAAAATTCACCATAAATACACTGGGCTCTGTTATGAACCCAGGAAGCCTATTTAGGCCATTATGTGATACACGTGCCTAGTCGAATGGAGGCTTAACACTAATGCATGGGAAGCTATTGAGGAAGAAATGAAATCTGTTCAAAAGTTGTTTTGTTTTGTTTTGTTTTTTCCCCCACTGTCTGTGGGGCCTGGCCTCATTAATTACTGTGATTGCTTGAGTCTACCAGTTCCCCATTACACTGTCACCTGGATTTTTGTCAAACCTCCTGCTCATTCTTCCTTTGTCTTTTTACTCATGATTTTCCCCCATGCATTTATTGGGCACTTCCCCTGACCCAGGATTGCACCGGACCATGGACATATAGAGAAGAATGAAGTGAAGAATGAAGCGGAGTCTCAGCATTCAAAGATTTTGCGCTCCGGTAGAGGCGATAAACACATCAACAAATGAGCACACCTTTTAATAAGTACTGTCTGCTTTCCCATTCCCAGCCCAGTAAGCAAGAGATACTAGGCACTCCATAAGTGAGTGATAGCTAATCCCATTTCTTTAGACAATCTTGCTATTTAAACATATAAAATGTGCTAGATAGGGAAGAAAAGAGTCACTGGACATTTTGTTAACAGAAATGGAAGGACCATACCCCCTGGTGAAGGACTTGAGCCAAAAATATTGCAAACATGGTCACAGGATGTCACTGTCACTGGAAGCCCATCCAGTTAGAGGGGACTCTCATCCGGCTTCAGGCAGAATGGTTTCCTGAGAAGGATTTATTCAGTTGGAGTTGGGATTTTCTGTTTCCTCCCTGATACGCACCAGTGTGTTCATCGTTTTGCTGAGACCACACTGTGTTCCAAGTGTTCTTTGTATTAACAAACACGAAGCTGATGACTCTCCTGTTATTTTCGTAACCTGATTAGGCAACACTTAATATTAACTCTTCTTGACTCACATGAATACGTGGAATTTGCAAATTAGAGTCAACTATGATTTGCAAATTGAAGTTAATTAGAAAGTCCTAATACAGCACCTCCTAAAAAGGCCAAAACACTTTGCATAGAAATAGCCAATTTAGAAGTCACCGCTTTCCAATTGCTTTTTGGCAAACAATTATTCCTCTGAGCTGTCCTCAGGGTTGGAGTGATAAGATAAATATTCACACAGTTAAGTGAAGACTTAGAAAGTGACGGGAGGCCTTCTTTTCTTAAACCATCGGGGTTCTGCTCTGGAGCTCGCTTTCCACCGACAATATTTAGTAATTGGAGAGACTACAATAGCTCATCAGTGGGAAGAAAGATGACTTACTGGAGAGTTTCAGAAAGGATAAATGCATGATAATCTGGTGAGATTCTCACATTATTGTGAGTCTTTATTCTTTTTTCTCCCAGGGCTTCAGAGTGCTAAAAACAAAACAAAACAAAAACTGGGAAAAATGTTATCTGTGACAATAACGGACTGAAATGTGTTGCTTGAACTCCAAGATATGAATATGATGATTAAGTGCCTCATATAATTGAGTGGGATTATACATCAGAAAATATTACAATATAATTTACCTAATTAATGGAATCGAGGAATGACACAATGTTCTCAGTACATGCTGAAAAAGTATTTGATATAATTCACTATCCAGAAATTAGACATAAAAGAGAGCTTTTTTTATGTACACCATTATTATACCCTACAATAGCAAGCGTATGCAATACAGGCATTTTAGACTCAATATTTCTAAGAAATTTATGCGAACAAGGCAATGATGTTTCTAAGATCAAGGAAAGAATGTTCTTCAACATAGAACTAGAAGTTCTAGGCAAAGCAGTAAGTATGAATATGAATTAAGGAACAGGAAAATTATAATAAATAAATTTCATAATTTGCAGAAGACATCGTTGTCTGTTTCTGTGAATATATAAATATCAAAACATTAAGAGATAAATTATTAAAAATAAAAAGAATTAGATAAAATTTCTGGATATATAATCAACTCACAAAAAGTATCTCGGGCACTAAGAGTCTAGAAAATATATTAGGGGGAAAAACTTGGCAAAATCCTCAAAAAATAAATAGAAATTGCCATCATAAACTATGCTCTAGATATTTACAGGGAGAAATTTAAATTCTGTTAAAGGATCTTAAAAGTTACCTAAAATAAGAGCAGTTATACTTGTATTAATTTCTAAATTTAGTGCAATTTTAATGAGAGTTTCTGCAACTTGTTTTAGTAGGGAAGTTGAAAACCTGATCTTTTTCTCCGTATGTGACCCTCCAGTTTCTATATTCCTACAGTCTGTGACCTAAAGCACATAAATCTCTGTGACAATTGGACCGATGAGATCAAAGGAGGTAAAAAATCCCTCCTAAATACTAATATATAAGATAATGTAGTAAAAACACAGTGTGTATTGAATTTCAGAAATATACAAATGAATTAATGAAAGGAATAGAAATCCTTAGGTAGAGACCATGGCATGGATAGAAGAACTTGGCACACCATGTCTCAAGTGACCCCCAGATAACTGAAGAAAAGATGAATAGAAGATCACACTCAGCAAACGATCTCATGAAGGTGGATTTTAAGATAGGATCCCCAAATCATACATATTTGAAATAAAGCCCACTGAAGTAGAGACTGAAATATATGAAACTCTTAAACTCATAGGGAAAACAATTAAATATTTTCATAATCCTTTCGTAAAGATCACTTTCTTAGCTTAAAAAAAATTTCAGTTCATAGGAGAATACCTCAGTGGATGTGAATATAGCAAAATGAGTGATTTCCAGTCACTAGCAGCACATTTCAAGTCAAAATAGAGGTAATGTCGGGAGGAAGATTAGAATTAGCAGTCCGAGGGGCGCCTGGGTGGCTCAGTGGTTTAGGCCTCTGCCTTCAGCTCAGGTCATGATCTCAGGGTCCTGAATTCGAGCCCCGCATCGGGCTCTCTGCTCAGCGCGGAGCCTGCTTCCTCCTCCCTCTCTCTCTGCCTGCCTCTCTGCCTACTTGTAATCTTGTAATCTCTGTCTGTCAAATAAATAAATAAAATCTTTAAAAAAAAAAAAAGGATTAGCAGTCCGATGCCGACTAGAAAGGAATATCTAGAAGGTGTACGGAAATTGTGTGGAACAGAAGTCCGTAGGAAGACGCTTGGGTGTCTAGGATATGACCGGATGGCCAACGGCCTTCGGTGATGGTCAGAGGACTGAAACAGAAGTGGTAGGAGATGTACGTCGTACCCGCAAGACTGGGCAGGTGCCAGTGTGGATATTTGGGAAGAGAGAGTTGCCGTGTTGCCAACTGTTATCAAGTTAAAACAGATCATGAAGGTGGGCTCCCTTCTGGTGTGACTGGTGTCTTTATACAAAAGAGAAATTTGGATTCAGAGACACACAGGCACAGAGGGAAGGTGACATGTCAACAGACAGGGAGGAGACGGCCGTGCGCCTGGGGCAACGTGTCTGTAAGCCTGGCAACACCAAGGGTTGTGGAGAAGAACTCCAGACACGGGGACGAGGCAAAGACCATCGTCCAGAGAATTGTGCTGCCGACACCGAAATGTCTCTTGTTGAAGCCACCACGTTTTTGCTACTTTGTTACAAAATACACAGATTTTATATACTAATAGAATACAACTGATTTTATTCAAATTGGTGTCTAGAGTCTGAAGAGTAGCCCAGCAGCACTCCATTACGTGTCTCCCGTAGCAACAAGAAGAGCTCGATGATGGGGACACACGACAGAAAATCTCTCCCATGGCGTCTGCACGGGACAGGCACGAACCTCACTTGGTGGACGCATGTATAGTAATAAAGAGCTGAGGGCCATGGCGTCCTTCACCGTAGAGTTGGGATAAAAGTAATTGGATCCTATAGGATGTTATGGAGAAGTCGGGAGGCATAAGGGATAGCTTTGCACAAAGCAGTCGGGATACTTTGTTTTTAACATGACTTTGTGTGCATGGAATCCATGTTTTGCAAAATGTTTGTCTCTCAAACACAGTGTTTTCTTAAGTAACTGTTTTATTGTTTTAAACAAATATACACATTTCTAGTACCTTTAAGCAGTATTATATTAAGGTTACTGGAAATGTTAGTAGCTCTATAAAGACTTTCAAGGGAAACACAATTTTTTTAATAATAGAAAACCTTTGAGACCTCAGATATTATCATTTCAGGTGCCTTTGCCCCCTGAGATAGGCAAGTTGTGACTAATTTGGTTTTTATCACCTAAGCCACATCTGCACAGAGTTTGAATTTTGTAGGAGATAAATTCAAGAAATTTGAGGGAAAGTATGTTTTGATTGGCTTGAGATTTTGAAAATTGGAAGAAAAAATACTAATGAACAGAAATTTTGTATAGTTTAAAATTTTGATAAAGAGTTTTGAGAGAGAATTTCTTACCGAATTAGACATTTGAGATCTAGAAACACGCAGTCAAGTCCCTGTTTGAAATCATTCATCATGGGGCACCTGGGTAGCTCAGTGGGTTAAGCCTCTGCCTTCAGCCCAGCTCATGATCTCAGGGTCCTGGGATCCAGCCCCGCATCGGGCTCTCTGCTCAGCGGGGAGACTGCTTCCTCCTCTCTCTCTGCCTGCCTTTCTGCCTACTTGTGATCTCCGTCTGTCAAATAAATAAATAAAATCTTAAAAAAAAAAAGAAATCATTCATCATTCTGACTGATGTTTACCCCCTGATGCCTCACCTTCTCATCAGTGAAGTCTGGTATCATTAGGTTGCTTCCAACACCAGAAGTAGCCCTTCTTTGGAGCAACACTTGAAGAGAATAAAATACAAATTAGTAATATTCTGAAATGCTCCCAAAAGCTTAATCTAGGAGAGGAAAAAGCTCAGTCTCATAATCTTGTCCCAGCAGGCTAATTTTATCTCAAAATTAGGACCATAAATTAGGACCATAACATATTCAATGTGTAAGCTCCTTTGGAGTCTTTTTTTAGCTCAACGTAATCATTTATAAGAAAACTGGGAAATAGGTCACTTATTAATGTGATCCAGCTTATCACCAAAGATTTAAAACTCTGCCTCATCCTGGGACTAAAGCCTGTGATTGGGCTGTCTTACTGTTTTCTCCTAAACCAGAGAGCCTTGACCTCTAGGGGTGGTAGACTACAAGGCTTGCAACACTTGAACATTTGTATTTAAATGTTCACCAAAGTTGACCTAGGAGTTTGACCTGATATACAAAGTAATGATGTGATTTATTATCCAACTGGGGAGCACTTTTGAGGGGAAAAAGGAGTGCCAAATAAATCCAACAAAAAAGCCACAGAGAAAAACTGGAATGGTCTCTCTGACCGACCAGGTCATGCGTTCACCCTCCAGTGGAAGGCATAACATTTCTTGTAAGTCATAAATTGATGCTGTTGAAGGCCAGGGACAAGGGCAAGAATAAAAAGAAGACTTTTAATCCCCAAAAAGCCATATCCTCCTTTATTTTGCTATAAGTAATTAAATAATTTTTTGGTTTGTGATAGAAATTAGGTGTTAATTAAGAATGATTTAAGAGGCTTATGCAAAGCATATCGAAGACATTTCTTTCGTATCTGTGTCAGGGTGAATTACAGGCTTCATGGAATAGATGTTTTGATTATGGGAAGAACAGTATGATAAAATAATATGGTATGTAGCTAGTGGATAGGGCTCATCCTTCCCTCGCTCACCACTAAATTTAAAAAATGCTTTACCTAAAGTCAGTTCTACTACTACACATCAGTTCATGGACTGAGCAACATTTAATGCAATTTTAATTTTTTTTTAAATGAAGACTATAAGTGATATTCTAAATCATTCTTTGAAATGCTCCCAGCGCTGAGTTTTTCAAGAGCCTGATGACTCCTCATGTTTCTTCCACTCCAGTGTACCTTTTTCTCTTTTGTCAGGTGTGATGACACCTGTACAGGAAGGAGAAGAAACTGACCTCTACCCCTTGAATCGGACTACCAGATTACTCTGTGAAAATATGATTAAATATTTGGCCAAAACTGGTACCAAGAGTCCTATAAATTTCATTTTATCCTTTGGATTATTTCCTTTATGGCTATGGAGAGTTACAGAAACATTGCTAATTGACTCTCACTATTACCTGTTTTTAGGCACTGGGTGTAGATTTCATGTTGTTTGATGCTAGAGGTCGGAGCTATGTTTGTGCTGGTTAGACTTTCGTAGGAAGGAAGACACGGATTCCATCTGGTGGTATCGGAGCCGTGTGTGCATGTCAGCAGGTACCTTGGTTTTGCTGGTCAGTAAGTTACCCGAAATCAAGGTAAGGGGCCTCCCTTCTCTTCAGGAATGGAGAGCCATGAGTCTTCTGCATTGCCAAATTGTGGCGTCCTGGGGAACATTGTAATGGACATCCTTAGAAGTTTGAATAGCTCAGTCTCTCTCTGGGAAAAGGGACAGCTGGATGCTCTGTTTTGAGGGTGGAATATGAAAATTAGTTCTTTTTTGAACATATGGAGAGAAAGGGGAGAGTTCTCTTTCCTGCGTCTGTGTGAGTCAGAAATCTGTGTGTCGGCGTCATTCCTGGCAGCTCTCTTGACAGTTGTCTGATATTATTTCAGCGTAAATTATTCTACACTCTTTGGCCGCTCATACTTTCCAGCAGCTCGTGCACGTATCTCTAGGACCCAGACAGACACCCTAGGGACAGCCAAGATATGGGGAGGTGGCTCACATAAGTCTATAAAGGGGATTGATTTTGTCCCCTGTCACTGGCCAGAAAGCAATATCTGTTTTATTTAGAAGTCATCTAGATTAAAATGGCATTTTAATCTAGCAACAACCACCACTTATGTTCTCCATTCTTGCCTTCAGAGATGTCATACAGAAGAATGTCTAGAATGAGGATAAAGAGGTCATCATTTTATAATTTGGGCTACTAACAGACAGGTGCTATTTCATTTACACAGATTTCCATCCAAATTATTAATTGAAAAAATTTAGCTTTTAAATTATAAATCTTCGGAGTGCCTGGGTGGCTCAGTGGGTTAAAGCCTCTGCCTTTGGCTCAGGTCATAATCCCAGGGTCTTGGGATCGAGCCCCGCATCGGGCTCTCTGCTCAGAGGGGAGCCTGCTTCCTCCTCTCTCTCTGCCTGCCTCTCTGCCTACTTGTGATCTATGTCAAATAAATAAATAAAAATCTTTAAAAAATTATAAATCTTCTATTATTAATAAGAAGATACCTTTACTTAAAAAAAAAAAACTACCTCAGTCCATCTTCCCTAGAGAAATCTGATTTAATTCAAATTTTAAGTATCAAAGTCATTTTAATAAAGATCTTTAAAGTAAAACTCATGAGTCCTTTGAGTAATGCAAAAATATACTCCTTATTTACTCTAAAAGTTTTACAGTGTTTTCCATTTTTTAATTATTTAAAATATAATTATATATAGTTGAAAGGTAAGGATATAGATAAGCAAGAAATCCAACGTTAATTCCACTGACCAGCAATGATCCCTGTTAACACTCATGATGCGCATCATTCTAGAATCACTTCAGAATTTGCACACGCACGGGGCGCCTGGGTGGCTCAGTGGGTTGAGCCTCTGCCTTTGGCCCAGGTCATGATCTCAGGGTCCTGGGATCGAGCCCCGCATCGAGCTCTCTGCTTGGCAGGGAGCTTGTTTCCTCCTCTCTCTCTGCCTGCCTCTCTGCCTACTTGTGATCTCTCTCTATATATACTAAATAAATAAATAAAATCTTAAAAAAAAAGAATTTGCACACGCACACTAACATCTTCGAAGGGATGTCCGTGCTTAAGGGACTTTAAAGGGATTACTGCACTTAACTCTTAGTGACCGTCCTTTCCCTCTCAGCAGTATATTACCCATGGAGACGTATTTCGCTGTTTGTTAACGGTTCAGTCCTTAACACTGAATTGAATTGAATTGAATCCGAGAATGGATTGTCCTACAACAGTCTTGCGTTTGTTTGGCAGCACATATAAGGTTTGTTTTTCTTTTTATTGAACTCAACGTGCTTGGATATTCTTGCTTGGGAACAAGTCTATGGGCATGGTGTGCTTGTGGAGTCATTCTTGGTTGGCACACAGGAGGCGCGGCTAGTGACTTAAGACCCAATCTCACCATCACAACTGTGGATGGGGTTGTTTCTGAAATGAGTTACTTGCCACCATTCATGCTTCCTTGCCAGGAGAGGATCTGTGTGACTCGTAATTTCCGTTAGTGCTGGAAACTGAGATGATCCATCCGTGGGTGGAGCCAGCTTGGCAGCCTGCCTGGGGCTCTCGTGAGTTACACCCTCAGAGCTCTGCCGGTGCCCGGCGCCATCCCCTTCTGTTTCTGCGAAGTCACGGTAGCTTTGTCAAATCTTTTTTTAGTTCAAGGGGTGACTTCACTTGGTTGGTCTTTTCCTTCTGCAGTTAATTCCCGAAGATTTTACATAATGCTTTAACACTTTGGGTGTAATTATCATTTTGGGATTACAGATTATAATATATATGACAAAAGTATGTCAAAATTATCCGAAGAACACATCACAATAGAAAGGTGTATCTTCCGCCTACCCATGTTGTCAGATCTGATGAACTATGCATTAAAATTACAGCAATTTTGGGGGTGCCTGGATGGCTCTGAGGGTTAAGCCTCTGCCTTCGGCTCAGGTCATGATCTCAGGGTCCTGGGATCAAGCATCGGGCTTTCTGCTCAGCAAGAGCCTGCTTCCTCCTCTCTCTCTGCCTACTTGTGATTTTTGTCAAATAAATAAATAAAATCTTTTAAAAATCACAGCAATTTAAAAATATCTGTCATAACTCATTAAATTTTGATTATTTATCCGATCCAAAGGTGTATATCATTCAGAGTTAATCATTCCAGAGACTGATAGGAAGATAGCTTAATAATATCTAAAATTTCATGAAAGACATCTTTTTAAAACACAGTGAAAGTGATGTCAAGGTTAATTAAATCTCATCTTTATTCTATTTTCACTTAACACTTACAGCAAGTCATTCAGATTTTAGAATGTGTGCAAGCTAAGAATTATTATTAATGTTAGAATTTACTGATTTTTTGGATAATTGATATATTTAAAATCATACATAGTTAACATATCCAAGGAAGTTAATTATGGTCTGTGGTAATATTTTTTAGTTCAGGTAAAATTTTTGAAATATACTGTATGGTATATTATATGAAATGTTTATTTTAAAATACCAAACAGTATTTAATAAAATGTTGAACAGATCATATCACATTATAAGAAAATATAAATGTCCAAAATCTTCTGTTGTGCAGGAACTTCTTAATAAATGAAATATTATTTGAAATAAATGGGACACTTATGGAAAATATTATCCTTTTTAGTGGGTTTAGGGGTTTCTGTTGTCAAAGCTCAGTGAGAATGGGATTTGAGGTATGCAAAACATCACATTTAATAAACTCTGTAAGACATCCAATTACTGATTCTAATGACAGTTTATTGGAATAGATGCATTACTCAAAATCACATGTCTGTATTTAGAGGATTTAGAGATTAAATATGACAGAATCTCTTCCTTTCTTTAATGGATGAGTTAGCAAGTAAATAGAATTGTTTTGGACTCGAGAAGACAGGTATTACTGCACGGCCCCTCCCCCCAGATATGGAACTTGTTCGTGAACACATGAGGGCAAGTGCAAGTCCATTTTCTTCATTGGTAGGTTGGCTTGTGTGGGGGGGCGGTTTGCATGAATGTGAGTGTGTATGTGGTAAACAAAGACAGATGCTAGACGAACTTAGGTGAAACCTCAAACAGAAATCAACTCAAAGTGACTTTCATTATCGAGAATATTTGAACAGTTAAAAAATAGATAAGAAACCAAAACATGTACAGACACACCCATCCTTAATCTCCTTTCCTTCATTAATTTTGCCCATGCATATTTTAGAATTCCTAGGATGTCCTGCATTAGACAATGAAATATGACAATAAGGGTGTTATTCCTCGATCTTTGTATACCTATGGTCTAGTAGGGGAGATTTTCAAACATATTCCTGAAATTAATTGGACTGAGCATTAGGATAATGGTCTGTATAGAGTTTGTGGGGAAACTCTTGTGGCGAATGAACATGTCTACTTGGTTAGGGAGGAGGTTGGGAAAAGTTTAAAAGCGAGGGAGTCATGTTTAAAGTGAATCTTAGAGCATTAGGCATTTATCAGGTGAACGAGCAGAGAGGTAGAGATCAGTGATGTCATTCAGTCACTCAATGGCTTACCAAAAAAAGGGTTTATTTATTTTCTCATGTGAAACTTTGGGAGAGTCAGTTGCTGAAACTGGCTTAGAACCATGATGCTAAGGTGTAGGACCCCACAGTTCTCTGGGACTTACCCCCAGAGCACAGGGTGGCTGCTGGCCATTTTCTCTCTACAGGCTTTGCCTTTTCTGGAATATTTCTCCAAGATAAATTTAATCTGCCCCTGAGAACTCAGGCTGTTAGATATTCTAGGCTACTTGATCTCAGTAAGAAGAGTGACTGTTTAAACAAAACAAAATAAACAAAACCAAAGACGAGTAACTATTTGAGTGGTTTGCCACAGCTTGGATCCTAGTGATGCTACAGGGTTCCCTAGAAGCCGTTACAGGAAAAGCTAAAAGGGGATGGGAAGAGGTCTCTGGCTGTTTTCACTGTGTAAGATGAGATGGAAGGATTTCTAGGAGGGTCAGATGCCATTCTAGTTTCCAGATGGGTTGGGAGGGTAATATGATTTGTGCCCTAGTTCACTGAATGTCACACCAATCGCTGAGATGTGTGTGTGTGTGTGTGTGTGTGTGAAATGTACTTGCCACGGCCCATTATGATCCCCAAATGTAGAAGGTGGGATAAGGGTTTTAGGAAAGTTAGTGTTTATTGTTTGCTGGCTGGCTGGGGTTGTTTCTGATAGAAAACTAGTTGCTTGGGGTTATGTCTTTAAGTCAACTTTTTATTTTAGAACAAGCTTTAGATTTACAGAAAAATTACAAAGACAGTACAAAGAAATCTTATATACTCCTACTTTGTCTCTATTATTAATATCTTTCATTGGTACGGTACATTTGTTCTAATTAATGAACCCAATGATGGTACGTTATTATTAACAAATATACATATTTTATTCAGATTTTCTGGTTTCTCTACTAATGTACTCCCACTGTTCCAGGATCCCATCCAAAAAACACATGATGTCTGTCCTGCCTCCTTAAGCATCCCTTTTCTGTGGCAATTTTTCAAACTTTCTCTGTTTTGATTCACTTGAGTAAAGACAGTAGTTTTTAGATCAGGTGTTTTGTGAACTTCCGTCTTTTGGGATTTCTCTGACGTTTTCTTCATAATTAGATGCAGGTTATGGATGTTTGGGAAAAAGATCACAGAAATACAGTATCATTTCATCTCATTGTATCAAGAGAATCTACTATTCATATGAATGACCAATACTGGTGTTGACCTTGGTCACTTAGTTGAGGTCATGCTTGTCAGGTTCCTCTGTGTGAAGCTCTCCTCCACTTACCACTTCTGAACTGTAGTCTTGGAAGGAAGTTACTATGCACAGCCTGACTGTAAGGAATGAGGAGTGACGCCCCGTAGCCCTGAGGGCAGAGTGTAATTTATATCCCAAGCATAGATTATTTGGACTATTAGTGCATGAGAGATTTGTCTCTTTTTCTCTGTTTATTGATTAGATAGTTAATTAGCGAACTAGTTAGAGCATTTATATTATTCAGTTTAGATTCATGGGTGTGTATGATACACTTTGGGTTACATTCCATTCTACCACTCCATTTGATATATTTACTTATTTTGTTCCTCACATTTTTCCAGATTTGGGTGTTGAGAATTCTTGGGGTTTGACCCTGTGTCTCTGTCACCTGCCTCCATCATTGTGTGTGTGTGTGTGTGTGTGTGTGTTTAGTGCTTCTTAACTGCAGCACTAGGAGATACTCCAAGGCTCACCTTGTGGATTATTGCTCTAGTCCTAGAATCAGCCCATTCTCCCAGGAGCCTTCATTCACTTTACTAGAGTATGGTATTGGAGAGCAGGACCTGAGTACGAGGGCACTCGGACTCCTGAGGGCCATTGATTTGAGGCCCCCTCAGCTTACAGAGAAAGAAGCACATGAGTACACACTAGTCCTTTCCTACGTGCACACATATATGTGTATACACATATATATAACTGTTTCCATGGGTAAACAGATGTATCTGTATTGAGACACGCACGAATTCATTCTCCTACCTCCAGCTCTCATCTGTTACCACATGGACCATACCAACTCTGGCCGTTTGTCTCTAACCTCTCACTTCTAAAGTGGGGAACCTGACTCTCATTTTCCACCATCCATTTACTTGCTCGGTCCCAGTATACATGTCTAACAACATTAGAACTGTTAACTGTAATCACGAGCAGCTGCAGGACCCTCCTGGTGAACAGCGTCTCTCTGCCCGCTTCGGGGAGCGGTTCCACGCACGGGTGGTCCAGCGGGATTCTCCGATCACACCGTTCCCTCTTAGGATCCTCTTACCTCCTTGTGACTTTTAAAAATGTGCATGCATTAAGGTAACTTTGGGCTATAAAGATATATGGACTTTGACAAACGCATAATGTCATCTAGTCACCATGACGGTTATCATACAGAATAATTACACTGTTCTTAAAAAGTCCCTTGTTCTGCACCTAAGCCTCCCTTCCCGCGTCTTCTAACCACATAGAAACCGCTGGTGATTTCATCTTTCTGTCGCTTTTCTTTTCCATAATGTCATGTAATTGGAATCATACACTAATGTAACCTTTTCAAATTGACTTATTTTAATTAGCGGTATGATTTAAGATGTCACACGTGTCTCCTCATGGTTTGATAGCTCATTTTTTGGTACTGAATAATTTTTCATTGTCTGAATTGTTAGTCCCCTTTTCTGTTCATTAATTGAAGGACACCTTGACTGTTTCTAGTTTTTAATAATTATGATAAAATTGCTGTAAACATCAGCATGCAGGTTTTTGTGTGGACATACATTTTTAAATCCATGGAGTGAATGCCTAGGATCTTGATTGCCCAATCAAATAGAAAAGCTATGTTTCAGCTTTATGAGAAACTGTCGAACTGCCTTGCCAAGTGGTTGTCCTACTTTGCATTCCCACCAGGAATGGAGGAGAGCTGCTGTTGTTTCACATTTGGACCATCAAAGGATATTGCAAACTTTTTGGATTTTAGATATGCTGATAGGTATGTTGGTATGTTCTCGTTAGAATTTGTGAGTCCCTAATAAAAGTTGACGTTGACCATTTTATTATATGGCCATCTGCCATCTCTATATTTTCTTTGGTGAGGCATCCATCCAGATTTCTTGCCCATTCTTTACTACTTATTTTTCTTATTAAGCTTTAAGATTTTTTTTAATATTTTAGATACAAATCCTACATTAAATATGTTTTACAGGTAATTGGGGTTTTTTTTTGGAAGTCTATGGCTTGTTTTTTCACTCTCTACACAGTGCATTTCACAGAGCAGAAGATTTTTTTTTTTTTTTTAAAAGCTGAATATCTGTATTATGTGTGACATTGAAAGCTCCAATCCTACGTCTCTCCTTTTTTTTTTTTTTTTTGAGATTTTATTTATTTCTTTGACAGACAGAGATCACAAGTAGGCAGAGAGGCAGGCAGAGAGAGAGGAGGAAGCAGGCTCTCCGCGGAGCAGAGAGCCCGATGTGGGGCTCGATCGCAGGACCCTGGGATCATGACCCGAGCCGAAAGCAGAGGCTTTAACCCACTGAGCCACCCAGGCGCCCCAGAGCAGAAGATTTTAATTTTAATGAAGTTCTGTTGTCATTGTTTTCTTTTCTGGAATTGGCTTTTGGTGTTTTATCTAAAGGAATCATCACCGAAGCCAAGATCATCTAGATTTTCTCTTATACTTCTTTACAGAAGTTTTGTAGCTTTGTTTTACATTTTGGCCATTTAGACCCATTTTTATTTATGTGAAAGCCATAGAGTCTATGCCTTTGTTTTTTTTCTTTTGTTTACTAATGTCCAATTGTTCTAGCACCGTTGAGTGAAAACACTACTCGTTTTAAGTTTAAGGTTTTTTTGGTTCTTTGTCCAAAAGAAATTAAGTCAACTGACAGTATATATTTGTGTAGGTTAATATATGAGTTCTCTGTTTTGTTACCTTGATACACATCTTCTCTTTCTGTAAGATTGGTGAACCAGATCATAGAGAATTGGTGTCACGTTTTTCCTTGAATGTTTGATATAATGCACCAGTGAAGTCATGTGGGTATGGTCCTTTCTTTTTTGGAAGGTTATTAATTACAGATGAAATTCCTCAGTAGATACAGGCTGATTCAGATGATCTGTTTCTTCTTGTGTGGCTTTTGGTAGTTTGTATCTTTCAAGGAATAGACTCCTACCATCTCTGTTGTCAAATTTGTGGGCACAGAACTGTTTATAGTATTCACTTATCTCTCTGTCATTACCCCTGGGATCAGGAGTGACAATACGCTCTGTTATTGGTAACTTGAATCTTGTCTTTTTTTTTCTTGGTGAGCCCAACTAAGACCATATCCTGTTACTGATCTTTGCAAGTAAACAGCTTTTGGTTTTATTGATTTTTTCCCCTATTGTTTTTCTCTTTTCAATTTTATCAATATATGCTCTCATTTTTTATTATTTCTTATATTATGTTTGGTATAGGTTTGAATTTCTTTTCTTTTCTTTAACTTTGCCAAGGTGGAAGCTTAGATTATAGATTTTATATCTTCCTTGTTTTCTAATATGTTTATTCAGTAATATAGATTTCCATGTTTTGTTGCAGTTCGCAAATTCTGATAATTTGTCTTCTCCATTTCCTTTGGATCAAAATATTCTAAAATACCTCTTAAGACTTCTTTGACCCATATGTTATTTAAAAAAATGTGTTGTGTTATCCCTAAATATTTTGATATTTTCCCATGACTTTTCTGTTATTTTTTTATAGTTTAATCCTGTCATCTGAGAAAATACTTTGTATGATTTTTGTCAAAATAAATTTGCTGTGATGTGTATTATGACCTAGAATATGGACTATATTGGTGAATACTCCCTGTGAGCTTGGGAGGCACATGCCTTCTGCTGTTTTGGGGATGGTGTATTCTCTGAATGCTGATTAGATCAAGTTGGTCGTGCCAGTCGGGTCAATTACATACTTACTTTCTACCTGTTTAATCTATCAGTTACTGGGGACTGATGATCAACTCTCTGACCACAGTAGTGCATTTTATGTATTTCCTCTCTCAATTGTTTTAGTATTGCCTCATGTATTTTGGTGTTCCGTTAGGTTCATATAAATTTAGGGTTGTGGTGTTTCCTGGGAAAATTGGTCCCTTTGTTGCTATGTAATATCTCTCCACATCCCTGATAAGTTTCCTTGTTCTCCAGTTGTTTGTTTTTTCTTGTCTGAATATAATATTTCTCCTGATAAATGTTAGCATGGTTTATCTTTCTGTATCCCTTGACTTTTAATCTATTTGTGCCTTTATGTTAAAAATGGGTTTCCTGGGTGCCTGGGTGGCTCAGTGGGTTAAAGCCTCTGCTTTCGGCTCAGGTCATGATCCCAGGGTCCTGGGATCGAGCCCCACATCGGGCTCTCTGCTCCACGTAGAGCCTGCTTCCTCCTCTCTCTCCCTGCCTGCCTCTCCTGCCTACTTGTAATCTCTGTCTGTCAAATAAATAAATAAAATCTTAAAAAAAATGGGTTTCCTTAAGGCAAACCATATCTTGTGTTCTTATCCACTTTGAAAACCTCCACTCATTGATTGACTTAGACCATTTCTATTTAAAGTGACTATTGATATTGTTGAGTTAATATCTATCATGTTTGTAGCTTTTTTATTATTTATTGCATTTTTTCTTTTTTTTAAGATTTTATTTATTTATTTATTTGACAGAGATCACAAGTAGGCAGAGAGGCAGGTAGAGAGAGAGGAGGAAGCAGGCTCCCTGCTGAGCAGGGAGCCCGATGCAGGGCTCGATCCCAGGACCCTGAGATCATGACCTGAGCTGAAGGCAGAGGCTTATCCCACTGAGCCACCCAGGCACCCCTTATTGCATTTTTTCTTTATTTCATTTTATTTTCCTTCTTTTTCTGATTTTTTTCTCTCCCCCCTTCAGTTTTCACTAAGCATCTTATAATATTCCATTTTAGGTCCTCTTTCAGCATATCGTATAAACTTCTTTGATTTTTTCAGTGGGATGTTGTCTTGGAGCTGGCAGTATATATGGTTACCTAATAAGTCCATTTTCAGACAACACCACTGTTTCCTATGTAGTTCAGGTACATTTGAACAGAATTCCCTGTCCCTCCCTCCCATACCCGGTGACACCACTGTCATTCACCCCGCGTGTCCAGATGCTGTAATCACCTAATGCGCTGTTACTCTCACTCCTTTGAAGGAACACTTACCTTTCTGATCAACTAAGAAGATATTTTTAAACAGTTTTTATTTTACCTTCCTACTTGTTCATCTATAAGTCTTTCTTCACGTAGAAGTGAATTTCTGACAACTGTCAGTTTTCTTCTCCCTGAAGTTTTACAGATTTCTCAAAGGGAAGGTCTGCTAGTGACAAATTCCCTTATTTTTGTTTGAGAATATCTTTGTTTTTTTCCCCTTCACTTATGAGTGATACTTTCACTAGATATAGAATTCCAGGTTAGAGGCTCTTTTTTTTTTTTCAGGTAAAATATTTTACTTCATTCTCATCTCATTTACAACGTTTCTATGGTCCAATCCAACCTGTTGATAAGCCCGCTGGGGACATTCTTCATTTCTGTTATTATTTTGATTTCAAGCATTTCTTTTTGTTTCTTCCTTAGAGTTTTCATCCATTTTGCACATTGTCCCTTTTATCATTAAAGCCCTGAACATATTAATCGTCGTTACGTTAAGTGCCGTGTTGATAATAAGTCTGTGTCATACCCAAGTATGGATCTGCAACGCGCTTTGTTTCTTCAGACGGTTTCTTCTTCTTCTTTTTTTTTTTAAGATTTTAATTTTTATTCATTTGACAGAGAGAGGGAAATCACAATTAGGCAGAGCAGCGGGCGGGGTGGGGGGGGGAAGCAGGCTCCCCGCTGAGCAGAGAGCCCCGATGTGGGGCTCGATCCCAGGACCCGGAGATCATGACCTGAGCCAAGGGCAGAGGCTTTAACCCACTGAGCCACCCAGGCGCCCCAAATTTTGCTATTCTTTGCAAAGTTTTGTTGAGAGCTGGATATCATGTCGTAAGGAGTAGGAACTCCAGCAAATAGGCCTTTCTCGTGAGGCCCCATGTTCATTTGACTAGGAATGCGGTTGTGTTTGATGCTGTTGTAGCTGTTGGTGCTGGAAGCTTCCATCTGCTCCTGAGTGGGTGTGTTTGGCTCCCACGCTGTCTGTGGGCTTAGCTAAACCTTCTCCTCAGGCGCGGTCCTCGCGTTGCCATTCTTGCAGCTGGACTCTGGGCTATGGCACTGGAGTCTGCTGGCTGGTGGTGAGGTGTGGGGGATGGAAAAGCCTATGTTTTTCTAACTCAGTCTCCAGGTGGGCCTGTGTCTCTGTGCTGTGACCTTCACACGTGCTTCTGTTCTCTGTGGGTGAGATAGGAAATCCAGAGGAGGCAGGAGAGGGAGAAGTCGCTGGTAAAGTCTTTGCCCCTGGAGAGTGTATTTTTGTTGTGCACATTTTCTAAGAACCGCTCTTCCACTTGCTCCGCCAGAGTCAAGGGCAGACCTTTCAGGACTCTGTACCAAGAGAACATGGTGGGCTTCCCAGAGGCAAAAGTTGCAAATGTGAGCCACCCTGAAGCATGAAGCCTCTCGGAGAGTCTCCCTCCCGTGCTAGTCCACACTCCACCGCCACCTCTAGCAACCTGTCAGGTTTACCATTTCAGTGTTCCTACCGGTGGGAAGCAGGTCTCAGCTGTGACCTGACTCCCCTGTCTCTCTGGATCCCAGGCTGGTGGCTTTCCCTGCAGTCTCCTTTCTCTCACGGGTCCCAGAAAAGTCACTGATTCTCAGTGTGTCCAGTTTTGTGTTGGTGTAAGGATGGGAGTGACAACTTTTGAGCTCTTCACATGTAAAGAATGTAAAGGAATTCCTTGTTGTTGTTGTTTTAAGATTGTATTTATTTATTTGAGAGAGAGAGTGCACAAGAGCACGCACAAGCAGGGGAGGGGCAGAGGCAGCGAGAGAAACAGACAGCCTGCCCAGCAGGGAACCCAAAGACAACCACTTGGGGCTCGATCTCATGAACCTGGAATCATGACCTGAGCCGAAGGCAGACGCTTAACCAACTGAGCCACCCAGGTGCCCTTGTTTTTTTTTTTTTTTTTAAAGAAATTTCAAGAATCTCGTGTTATGTACCATGAAAGAACCATGTGGTCTAGTCATATTCACAGAACAAATTTTCTGGGCAAAGCTGTATTCTCATTCTCACAGCTTTGCCTTCTAGCTGTTCCCATTATACTCATTTTTAGTTCTTCAAATGAGACGAGGAAAGTACCAGCCACATATACTCAACAAGTGTCCATTATATACCCAAACATCCCTTAGATCCTTGGACATACAGTAAACTTTTTGCAATTTTCCCACATTTGTAATATGAAGGTAATTCTTGTTGGGTTTTCTAAGCCATTTGACAACAAGGCTGAGTGAAAGATGGGTGTTTCACTTGGATAAAATACAGAAGGGAACACTTCAAGAGAATGGAGTAAGTGTAAGAGATGTCCTATAAAGTAGAATATCTATGGTGAGCTAGAAAGGAGGGGAAAATGGGAGGAATTCTGTGACACCTGTGGAAAGACTCAAGGGAGGGGAAGTCTTTGCCGTTCAGGTGAGCATGTCACTGAACCACTTCCTAGGCTTGTGTGGCTACATTATGATCAGTGCTTAGTGGATCCCTGGTTGATATTTTCCAAATAAACAGCATTGAGACATAATTTTCACTGAAAAAAAAAACAATTTTAAGTGTAGATTTTCGTGAGTTTGGTACACCGACACAGACGTATAATCACCAAATCAAACAAAATAAGTCAATTTATTTTGTTCTTTTGCTATAAAATTACGGAGGAAACTCAGTTTGTTGATTTTAGATTTTTCTTCTTCTCCTGTATTAGCTTTTGCACCTATACATTTTCTTTCAGGCATGGCTTTCCTTGGATCCCACACATTTTTCTATGTTCTGTTTTTATTTTTATTCAGTGCCAAATATTTTGAAATTTTTCTTCTGATTTCTTCATTGAGCCAGAGCCTCGTTAGAAACGTGATGTCTCAATGCCAGATATGTAGGTGTTTCTCACATTTGCTCCCCCTGTTGAGTTCTAATTTGATTCCACTGTAGTTGAAGAATATCCTGTCTATGACTTCCATCCTTGTAAGTTTCGTGAAACTTATTTTATGGCCTCACCTGGGGTCTGTCCTGGAGAATTTCCCATGTTTGCTTGAAAAGCATGTATCCTGTGCTGCTATTTGCTGGAGTTCTCTGTCGATGTCAGTTAGATGAAATTTAATGGTCTCTGTCTTACTCTTCCCTGATTTTCTCTCTCATTGTTTTGTCCATTACTGACAGAAGAATAGGGAAATATCAATTTTTCAAGTATAATTGTTGAGTGGATTATTTCTTCCCTGGGGTCTGGCAGATTTTAACCTCAAGTGTTTCTGGGATCCTTTGCCAGCTTTGTATGCATTTATTGTCGTTGTTATGCCTTTCTGATGTACTGACCCACGTCGCCCTCATATACCAAGTCTGGTGGCTTTGCACACTTGCATTTCCTGCCATTTTCTGAAAGCATGCTGACTCTAGAGGGTTGTTCTTTGCTATATGGCTTCGGGTCAATAGCATCCACATCATTTGGAAGTACAATTGCTAAGTTTAGTAAACAAAAACACAAGACACCAAGTTCAATTTGAATTTCAATATACATGAAAGAAAGTTGTGTATCTCTCATTGAGTATCTGAAATTGAAATTTACCTGGGTGTCCTGTATTTTCTCTCTCAGTCCTAACTTAGAGCATTTTAGAGATGCAGAGTCAAAAGTCCCACTTCAGCCCTATTGAATGAAAATTACATTTTAGTGAGAGCTTTTGATAAGTCATATGCATATTAAAGTTTAGGAAGTTCTCTTGTAGTGACTTGGTTGTACTCAGGGCAGGAAGACTCAGATGGGACATGACAGTGGTCTCCTAGCTCCGCATTCAGAGTAGCAGTGGGAAGTTCAAGCTGCTGAGGAGAATCTGTGGTCATGGGTTCTAGTCATTTCTGCAACTCTCCAATTAAACCATTTACTAGGCTTTCTTAATCTCACTTTTAATAAAAAAAAATTCCAAATTAATTATAGCTTTGGTCATTAATAACTGTTATAAAGTAAAAAAAATTGTTATAAAGTAATAACAGAGAAAATAATTGAGAAATATAGGCATGAGAATATTATCTGTTTGAATAAGATTTTTCTGTTGTAATGACATACAAAACAAACTTTTTGTTCAAAGCCATCAGGATTTTTTAATCTCAAGACATTTAGAAGTACATATTGAGCTGTTCTTCCTACCCCACCCCTTGCCCTGAACTCATATCCAATTTGGCTTTTATTTCCCCAATGATTACATTATTTACTGTAATTGTTTTTCCACAATTATTTTTTTAATTAATTTATTTATTTTTATTTCTTTTCAGCGTAACAGTATTCATTGTTTTTGCACCACACCCAGTGCTCCATGCAATAGGTGCCCTCCCTAAAGCCCACCACCAGGTTCCCCTAACCGCCCCCCCTTTAAAACCCCTCAGGTTGTTTTTCAGAGTCCATAGTCTCTCATGGTTCACCTCCCCTTCCAATTTCCCTCAACTCCCTTCTCCTCTCCATCTCCCCATGTCCTCCATGTTATTTGTTATGCTCCACAAATAAGTGAAACCATATGATAATTGACTCTCTCTGCTTGACTTATTTCACTCAGCATAATCTCTTCCTGTCCCGTCCATGTTGCTACAAAAGTTGGGTATTCATCCTTTCTGATGGAGGCATAGTACTCCATAGTGTATATGGACCACATCTTCCTTATCCATTCGTCCGTGGAAGGGCATCTTGGTTCTTTCCAGTTTGGCGACCGTGGCCATTGCTGCTATAAACATTGGGGTACAGATGCCCCTTCTTTTCACCACATCTGTATCTTTGGGGTAAATACCCAGTAGTGCAATTGCAGGGTCATAGGGAAGCTCTATTTTTAATTTCTTGAGGAATCTCCACACTGTTCTCCAGAGTGGCTGCACCAACTTGCATTCCCACCAACAGTGTAAGAGGGTTCCCCTTTCTCCACATCCTCTCCAACACAAGTAGTTTCCTGTCTTGCTAATTTTGGCCATTGTAACTGGTGTGAGGTGTTATCTCAATGTGGTTTTAATTTGAATCTCCCTGATGGCTAGTGATGATGAACATTTTTTCATGTGTCTGATAGCCATTTGTATGTCTTCATTGGAGAAGGGTCTGTTCATGTCTTCTGCCCATTTTTTGGCATGATTATCTGTTTACAATTATTTTTAATAATACTTCAGCTACCTCACCTAACTGTACCTGCACCGACACTTGACCTGTAAATTAATTAGCTTATATTTTGTGAGTACTGGGCCAAAAATGCAAAAGGCCAGGAAGTGAACTTAAATCTCTGTCTAGCTGCCAATAGAGAGGGGGAGAGAGAGAGAATGGTAGATACATATCACATATCTTTTATGTATGTGAGTATATTTTAAAGTATCAGAAATCAGAATCCCTTATCACTATTTCTTTAATAGCTACAATTGAAGAGCATTATATTTTTGTATTCAAGAGCACTATTCTTCAACAGCCCCGTGTTGATTTTTCATGGAATCATGGCAGATACAAGCCGCTGGGAAAGGATGGACTGAAGCCACACCACTCCTGGCCAGCGTGACATTCAGTTGGCCACTTCCGTGCCCTGGCCCTCTGCTTCCTCAACTTTAAAATGATAATTCTGCTCACTTACTTTTCCAGTGTTGCCTTGTGAGCAAAATGTGAAAAGGAATGTAGTGAAAGCACCCTTTTCAGTGGGACCATGAAGCCCTCAACATAGAATGCCCTGGTGTTCATTACTCATATTAGCCATTCCCATCTCCAGAGGGACTTTCATGGGGACTTAATTCTTCTGAGGAGGGCAAAATGTGTTAGTTAAGTGTTTCTGCTATTAAGTAATAGGTGTTGGTTTGTTTTGCTTTAAATAGAGTTAAGTACAAGTGCTGATAATTATGAGTAAGGACTCAGGAAGGAGACCATTGTGATGGGCAGAATGATGGTAGGCACATGGGAAGTCAGAGCAAGGAAAGGTAAGGCTTGTTAATGTAAACAGTAATGGGCTTTAAATGTCAAATCCCAACTTCCCCTTGCTGATTTATAGCTTTTGTGTATTACTTTGTGTCCTACATGCTCAACATCATTACTTACTAGTTCCAGGAGTTCTTTTGTTGACTCTTTGGGAATTTCTATATAAGCAATCATATCATCTGCATATACAGTTTTTATTTTTTCCTTCCCATAAGTATACTTTTTATTTCTTTTCTTTTTCTTATCAAATTAGCCAGGACTCCCAGTACTGTGTTGAACAGAGGTTGTAAGAGAGGACATCCTGGCCTTATTTCTGACCTTAGTGGGAGAGAATCTGCTGTTTCACTATTAAGTATGATGCTAGTTGTAGGTTTTTTATAGATGTTCTTTATCAAGTTCTGGAATTTCTCTTCCATATCTAGTGTAGTGAGAGGTTTTGTTTTGTTTTATATTGTTTTTAAATCATGAATGGGGGTTGGATTTTGTCAAATGATTTTCTGCATCTACTGATTAAGACCATGTAATTCTTCTTTTTTTTTTAGCTAATGATGTGGTAGATTACATTAATATTTGGATGTTGAACCAGCCCTGCATACATGGAATAAATTTCACTTGTTCATGGTGTATAATTTTTATACATTGTTAGGCTCAATTTGCTAATATTATATCAGATTTCATCTGTGTTCATTAGAGACACTGGTCTTAAGTTTTTCCTTTTTGTACTATCTTATCTACTCTTGATATTAAGTTAATTCTGAACTCAGAATGAGTTAGAATGTATTCTTTCTCTTTCTGTTTTCTTGAAAGTAATCATGGAGAATTGATATAAGTTCTTCCTTCAATTTTTTAGTAGAATTCACCAGTGAAACCACCTGAGTCTAGTACTTCCACTTTTGGAAGGTTATTAATTGTTGATTATATTTCTTTAATACATGTGGGCCATTCAGATGGTGTGTTTCCTTGTGTGTTAATTTTGGTAGATTAAATCTTTAAAAGCATTTGTCCATTTCATCTGTTATCAAGTCTGAGGCATAGAGTTGTAGACAATATTTAATGGTCTTGGGATCAACAGGGATAGCCTGTCTCATGTCTGGATTCTGGGTTTTGAATGTGTGTGGGTCCCCATTTTGGCCATATTCAAGTCATCACCAGAAACTCACTTTCCACAGTAGTGAGTATATTAGCTCTGCTTTACTTTTCATGTTACTCTTAACTATGTCTTAGTCCTACATTTTTTTAAATTAATACATACAGAGAGCTGGTATATGAAAAGTAATTGCTCTCTATTAAAGTTATCAAGGAAAGTGTCAAGACTTTATAAGCCTATGCATTAGCAGCAACTTGAAATACTCTCTGGCATTTTGTGAGTGTTTTTCTTCCCTTAGCTTTGCTACTTACCATCAAAAAGTCTTGCAGTTTGGGTATATCTTTGATTCTGGCACCATTCCAAACCCTAGAAATGAATACTCAGCACCACCTGAGATGGTGGGTTGGAAAAACCAGAAGAGAGAAAAAAACATAGAGTTGAGAAACTATTTATACCAAGATCATTTTGACTTTTTTTTTTTTTTTTTTGTAATCAGTTGTGTTTCTAGGTGTTGTACATAGAAGGAAAAATGAAACACTCCTCTGTTGTGCCCTGGGCCCTGACATGGTCAGTTGACATTAGTAAGGCTGTGTTCAGGACCACCCCAGGACTACTACAATGGGTGCCTGAAAAGAGTTTCAGGGCTGTAGTTTGGAGGCTCTGCATATATGAACCCATTACCATGGTCTTCCTCTCACTGAGGTTAATTTACTTCTGATGTTCCTAACATCCAACTGCAAGAAAGAAAGTCCAACCCTGAGCCCCAATTTGACACTGTTTATTGAGAAGAGACGTTCAGTTTTTGGGTAAAAGTTGACAACATTGGATTCCTTCCACCAGTAACAAAGACTGTGACTTTAGTTGACTGGAAAAGAAACATGTTCTGGATATTGGCTTGCTTTTCCCTACTTTATGACCTCAGCCACCAAAATGATCCATTTTGGATCACAACGATGTGACTCATCTACCAATATGGAACCCACATCACAATTAGTCACATCAAGGGATCCACATTAGCAAAGTAAATGTGGGCACTGGGACAACTGAGTCCACCATCGTTGTCACACTCTGGGGCACCCAAAGGCAGCCAGCATGAAAAAGGACGGACTGTCTTGTAGACGGCACAGCTGAGGTTCATGATTCAGCTGAGGTTCAGAGATGACATCCTACAAGGATAGGGCCTTGTCCTCTGAGATGCAGGGTATACTCTAAATCAGTGACCACCATGTGGTAATTAGGTAAAATTTACCTAATTTTACATTAGGTAAAAACGCGTAGATCCAGGAATTAATAATGACAGTAGATGTGGGTCTGCTGATGTCACTCCTAGTGAGGAGTTGGGGTAATTGTTCTTAGTATCCCTCCACCTCTAGGCTCTGTAGGTTCTCTTGTTCCTAAATAGAACCAGGAAACACAGTAAGAGCCCCTGGTCTTTACATGACTCCTCAGGTACATCGGACTTTTACACGAAGAGACTAGCAAGCAAAAAAGGAATCCCTTTCCTGGCAGGGTAGCTGTCATGGGTGATCAGGAAGAGACAGGGTTCCTTTATAATCCACGATGGGGGGGGGGATAGGTTTCAAACAACAGCTGATTTATGCTGATGCTGATTTATTTCAGCATCTCTTAAGACCCCTTGCCCAATTTTAAGAGTAACTGGAAAATGACCATGACCATGACCTATGAATAGCATAGACACTAGGGGATTAGAATGCTCGTGATGAAAGCCTGGGACAAAGCATGAATTTCCTCACCAAGACCACACGGATAGACACTGAGAGTGAGGGGACTTGAGAAAGCAGAGTAGAGAGGGGACTGGTATCAACTATGGCCTTGGGACAAGATATACAAGTGGGAGCTACATTTCATTCTTCTGAATTTTCTAAGCTGCCCCTGGGAAGAGAGGTACAGCAGAGCCTTGCTGCTCCCAGGGATGACAAGGAAACGTAGACGTGAGAGGCTCAAGGGAATGGATGACAGTCAGCATTGTAGTACGTGTCCAGATCCCACGTCAGGAATTAAACGCTTGTTCACTGAATGGTAGGGAACCCTTCTGGCTGGCAGGGCAGACGTTAGCTCCCTCTGGGCATTGCTGTCCTCTGAAGAGATGGGCATCCACTGACTGCACCCGCAGGGGTACACGGGCCCTCCCCTCACCTGGTATCAAGGTATCAGCCTCGAAGTTCCGTGGGTCATACCTGAGTGGTTCATTGAAGCTGCAGTGCCTCCCAGGCACCCCTGGTCCCCAGTCCTGCAACTCCTTTTTCCTGTGCTGGTGTTGACACAGGAGCACACGTTAATCAACTTCCCGTGTGCTGTTCTCGGAGTCTGAATCTGCTCCCCAGGGAGCCCTCCCAGCCGTGATGGTGTTTGAAAATTTACCCGAAGATCAGCGTCAGCAGTATGGCAGGGTCGGCAGCTCCGGGCTCTCATTTCCTTGGAGAAATATCGGAAATATTGAAAAACAAGCAGAAAACTGTCAGGATCACATCTGTCAGAACCCTGGAAAACAGTCCGAGGTTTAAAGCGGATGCATGAACTCTGAATCAGGGAAAATATGACTTGAAAATGAGAGATCTTTGAGATGTTTCCACTCACTCTGACCCCATACTTCCCCCAAGGTGGCAGTTAATTCTGGAATATCAGCATTGAGCAGGGAACAGAAATAAGGTATACAAATGGATGCAAAAAACCCAACAGAATATGGGTATTATCATCATGGTGTCCTCGAGGTCCCTAAATGTGGTTGAGAGCTATAAAAACATACTTTTCCCCTCATTTCACAAAACAGCCAGCATGCTCCTGCTTGCAAATGCAACAACAAACAGAAGTGTTGCCGAGTGATGATCCAGGATCATGATGACTTTATTCCTTAAATTTGTGTCATGCTGCATGTGTCACCGAATATGCCTCAAAAATATGATTTCCAATTATAAAAATGCATCTTGCCAACTCGATGCACATGAGCTTATATGATTGTTAAATTCTTATTGATATTTCAAATCGTTCTGCTTTTTCCTCTGTTGTGAAGACTCAGGAGTATCCTCATAGGTGTGTTTGTGTTCATATCACTATATATTCAAAAATATTCATTTATTTCTTCCTTGAGATTTTTATTTTTTTTTTTTGTTATGTTTATGGTTAGGAAAGTTTCATCCTACTTCAAGAAAAGTTAAATATTCTGTCATGTTTGTTTTTAGAAATAAGTAACTACTGAGGCAGAATATTAAGATTCTTCACATTTATACCACACTATTGGCTGTACAAAGAGCTAATTCTTACTTTACTAAAACATTATTTAGTATACCTCAGTAAAATCTTAAAAATTTCCATGTGTATAGTTTCAATATATTTTCTTAATGTCCTTATTAAGGTTATGTATTTTTCTCTGCTATTAGAAACAAGAGTAGATTAGTAGGTACCAATTAAAACACATTATCGCTCATATATAATGAAGTTATTGATTTTCTCATCTTTATTTTTTATTGGGTCATATTATTAAATTATCTAATTAGCTTTAAAATTTTAGTCAGTTCCCTTCTGTTTTCTAAGTCAATAAGTATCATGTCTAAATTATGATAAATATGTCCCTTTCTAATTTTTTTTTCTGGTGTATAAGCTCATTCCCCAGCTAAAAATTCAAAACACTATGAACTAGAGTGGTAGTAGTTATAATTATTTTATCCTTTACTTTAATGAGAATGGAACTTGATTTTACATTGAATTTAGCTCAAATGAAGAGAAAAGCGAGCAGGTTAAGGAAGTGTCTTCCTGTGCCTAACATATAATATGTTCTTAAAGATTAAGACTGAAGTTGGACACCCCGGTGGCTCAGTTTGGTTGAGTGTCTGACTCTTGGTTGTGGCTCAGGTCCTGATCTTGTGGTTGTAGGACTGAGTCCTGCATTGGGCTCTTTGCCCAGCTGGGGTCTGCCTCAGATTCTCTACCCCTCTCCCTCCCACTGTCTCTCTTTCCTGCTCTCTCAGATAAATAAAATCTTTTTTAAAAATTCAGAATCATGTCAGAATTTGTAGAATGCCTTTCAGAAACTATGGAGGCATTCTGTTTGTAGTTCATGCATTTTGGAGATGTATTATAATAGCAATTTCCTAAGTAAAACCATTTTGGAAAGAAAACCTGCCTGATGGGATGAACATGAGTTCTAGAGTTAGATATAAAAACTCAAGTTGCAATAATAGCTGAACGTTTCACCTAAACTTGCTCCTTTCATTCAGGCGATGTTATCTAAATATTTTGGTATCATGATTTCAAAGCTTATTAAAATTAAAGATTTTTTTTATATGACAGACGGAGATCACAAGTAGGCAGAGAGGCAGGCAGAGAGAGAGGAAGGGAAGCAGGAAGCAGGCTCCCCATTGAGCGGAAAGCCCAATGCGGGGCTCGATCCCAGGACTCTGAAGGCAGAGGCTTAACCCACTGAGCCACCCAGGGGCCCCAAAGTGTTTTGTTATTATTTTTTTAAAGATTTTATTTATTTATTTGACAGAGATCACAAGTAGGCAGAGAGGCAGGCAGAGAGAGAGGAAGGGAAGCAGGCTCCCTGCTGAGCAGAGAGCCCGATGTGGGGCTCGATCCCAGGACCCTGGGATCATGACCTGAGCCAAAGGCAGAGGCTTTAACCCACTGAGACACCCAGGCACCCCCAAAGCTTATTAAAATTAAAATTAGTTAACTTTAATGTTTCCCTCTGACTTGAAGCAGATTATATATTACGGGAATTATCTATCCATTTAGCATGCAAGAAAACTTCTCTGTGAAACCATATGTGTGGGGATGAAAAGCTTGAGGAGAGAATTTAAAGTAGGAAAAGGAGAAGGAGGACTTGTGACAAATGGGGATGGAAGGCAGTAGGCGTGCAGAAAAGAAAAGGACAGTCATTTTAAAAGAACAGAAATAAGTGTCCTGGGCAGTGACAACGAAGAAACCAGCATTCCTGGGGGAAGCCTCGTGCCTGGGGGCTGATGAGCAGAGCACTGCAGTGACATGTCCAAGGGGTCCAAGAATGGACAATGACCCAGGGACATGAGTACTCATCCTCAATGATGTCCTTTTCAATGTAAGTGGAACTTTTCCTCTACTGCACTGGTACTAGAAATGATGTTGCAACAAAATATGTAGTAAGAGAAAAAGAAGTTCTCCCTCAAGTGTTATGTGAATAAGAGGAAATCACATAACCACGTGTAATCAAGGCTATGAAGGGTTTGTATTTGTGTCATTTTGCTTACCTGCCTATTCTTTCTATTCAATTCTCTTCTTTCCATTCCATTCCATTCTATTTTAGTTTTTTGCTTATCTACCCATTCTAAAGATCCTACAGTGATCATGTTTATCTTGTGTTACAGGAAAATACAATCAGAGCTCTTCAGGAAGTGCCCTCTGGATCTGGCTATGCAGAGATCTTCGGGGATCCTAGCGAACACCGTCTCTTTGGAGTGGCGGTGCCCCCAGGCAGGGGGCAACCAGCGGAGGAGTGAAGGTATGAGGTGGAAAAGCAAACAATAAGTGTGCACTTTTGCACTGGGATTCTGCCCATGAAGGAGAGGACACAGACAGAATAGTGACCAGAGGGACATGCAAAGGCGAGTAAGGATTTGATTGTTTAAATGGAAGTATCTTGCACGGTAAATAAGACAATGGAAAGTGTCCAGGTGACAGACAAATGATAAACATATCAGTGAAAAAGGGTAAAGAATACCATATTCCTGGCAAAATGAGAGTAGATAGACTCCAACACATGGGTAAAAATTCCTTTGTCCCAGAGGAGGAATTAGCTCCTCTGTCCCAAGAGGACAAGAGGCAGACAGATGTGGGGAACAGAAGGAAGAAGGTGTTCTTTCTGACAAATTATCCTCTCTTTCAAGTGAGAGGCCAGGGTCATCTTCTGAGGGTGAGTGGAGACCATGGGGTCGGCGGTGTTAGGAGAGGAGAGACCGTTTGGAATAGGTTCTGTGAGGAACAGGAGAGTGAGTCAACCTGAGAAATACGGTGGGATTGCATTGTTCCCATGTGGAAGGATCTGCAGCTGATGGCTGAGAATTTATAGTGGAAACAGACTGCTTCATGGGTCTGTCTTCTCTGGCAGGGACCTGCCCCTGGGGTCCAGGCAAGCACATTATCAGGAGGTGGATCAGTGGGTTCAGCTCCTAGATTGTAAAATAAGATCAGTACGTATACCTCCTGGGGCTTCTTTGGAAATTAAATGAGGTAATGCTAACTGAATGCTTAGATCACTGCTTGCCACCTCAAAACTGTGAGTTAATAGTTTGGTAATGAATTGTGTTCCTGGGCCAGTGTTCTTGCAAGCAAGTGTTTGTGCGTGGGTGCACCCACGCACACACACACACACACCCACACCCCTAAAATAAATATTTATGCATCAATAAAGTAGGAGTACTTATATATACATTTTATAAAGTACGATTTCAGTGAAACTTTAAATATAGCATCCAACTGCTTCTATCATACTGCTTCAAATCCCTATTTCCCTCGTTATAAAATTCTTTTGTTCTTATTTTTGCATATTTTCATTTTAGCTCCCTTCTCTTAGTTCTAGTACTAAGTTGTTTCATTCATTTTTTCCAGTAGTTTTAATTATTAATCTGGTGATAGTTTTCTTCTGTTTTCTATTTCATTCCTTTGTATTTTAATCTTGTTTTCTTCAACGTGTTTGGTTTGTTTCAACGTTAAGTTCTTGTAATGAATCCTTATGAGTGAGTCTTTATTTACTGATATGTTTCACTGGATGATTGGCGTGATCTCTGAGTTATCTCTTTGGCAATATCGGCCGAGCCTACCTACCCAATTTTAGTGCCTTTTTTTACCTATATTACTCATGTAGTTGACCTGTAGAGTTCATTCATGACAACACTGTTTCAAAAGGTGATATGCATATGTGTTCTGATTAGCAGCGCCTCGTAATGAATAAAGACAACACAAATCAGAACAATGTAGCTATCATGACTTCACCCAGAGATAATTCCTACTGATATTTTTGGGGATGTCTTTGGAGACTTTGGGAAAATCACAGATTGATGGAGTTGGGAGCCAGATGCCAAGTGAGTTGGCAGTTCTACTTCCAATGTTTATATTTTTGTGTATACCTAAACACATTTTAATGGAAGTCAAACAATGTATATCAGGAAACCTATACTTAATTTTTGCTCTAGAGGTTTGTAACAGTTTTTTCCTTAAACTTTGAATCCGATATTTACTTAACAGTTTTCTTTTCCACCATGTTTCTGTAGGTGGGTCTTTCTACCTTCTGGTTGTAAATTAATATTTACTTAAAACTCATTCAGATGGATTGGTTGTGCTGGACCTCTTCCTCTCTCTCACGGATCAATAATTTTGTGATCAAGTAGTTCTTATTCTCTATTATCATCTTGAATTTGACACATCAAGAAACAGAATGAGAAGAAATCAATTAGCATCAGAGAACATGATTTCTTTTGCATTTTTTTTTCTGGGTAATTGCTTTCAGAGGCTATGCTTGCAAATGTTGGCTGTCGCTGTCTTGTACATCAAATGCTAAACTATACTATAATTTTGCAACTCTTTTTTTTTGTTAACATACTTCAGTGTTACCTTTCAACACCTCTTCTTTACTTTCTTGAACTTACCATCTATCAGGATTGCAGGCAGGGGGCCTGAGTGTTGTGAGAACATCAGTCTTTGTGTGTAGCATTCCATTTGTGGGTGTGTTAATGAAATGTGGGCAGTTCAAGTTGGAAAGTGAACTGTTTCCTTCTCTAAAGTTTATATTCCCTTAAGCAATATTGAAATAAAATGTCAGAATATCTTCTAAGAGATATTGATCATTATTTTTCTTTTAATTTTCTTTATTTTGTAGGGGAAGGGAAAAGTTCCCTCTCCTATTTAGGGTTCTTGGCTGGGGTTATTAACATGTATACTTCATGTGTACATGCGTGATGCTCAGGGAAAATGAGTAACGCCCTAAGGTCGCTAAATACTGTCATCATGGGGAAAAGGAAGGGACATTGGCTTTTCAGGGGAGAGGAAATGGTTTTCAGGAAAGTTGAATGGGACCTTGTAAGAATAGTTGGGAAGTGTGATAGTTTGTGAGAAAGTATACATGGGTGTGGTGCTGATGTCTAACTTCTAGACTTCTCTCCTGTGACAAGAGTCATTCCTCCCCAGCTGATGACAGACCCTGGAGGGGATTTATGATTTATGACAGTTGAGTTCTTTTTGGATGATCTGTCTTCAGACAGACAAGGGAGTTCAGAGATAGCTTTTCCCTGCATTGGTGTTTTTCAAGTTCCTAAGGCTCAAAATAATCAGTGTACCAAAGTTGTGTATTTTCGGGCAGAATGTCCTGAACTCCCACAGTCTTATTCTGCTACCCCTCAGTTTCTGAGTTCTAAGCCTGCTGCGTGGAGATGGGGAATAGTGTGGGATGTGGAATGTTAGCCCAGCAAAACTGTTTTCCAATACAAGATTTAATTGTAAGCCTGTTGATTTCTTGCAAAGCAAAACAGAGTATTTTGTAGTAATAAGTTTAACTTCCTCTGGAAATAAAACCGGATGTTTAAAAGCAAAGCAAATATCTTCTCCCATTCTGTAGCTTGACTTTTAGTTTTGTTGATTGGTTCCTTTGCTGTGTAGATGCTTTTTATGTTGATGAAGCCCCAGTAGTTTATTTTTCTTTTGTTTCCCTTGCCTCAGGAGACAGATCTAGGAAGATGTTGCTATGGCTAATGTTAAAGAGGCTACTATCTGTGTCTTCCTCTAGGATGTGAATGGTTTCAGGTCTCACATTTAGGTCTTAATCCATTGGGACTTTATTTTTGTGTATGATGTAAGAAAGTGGTCCAGGTTCATTCTTTTGCTTGCTTCTGTCCAGTTTTCCTAACACCATTTGGTGAAGAGACCATTTTTTCCAATTGTATCTTCTTTCCTGTTTTGTCGAAGGTAAATTGACCATATAGTCGTTGGTTCATTTCTGGGCTTTCTATTCTGTTCCATTGATGTATTTGTATGTGTCTATTTTTTATGCCAGTATCATACTATCTTAATAATTACAGCTCTGAAGTATAGCTCAAAGTGCATAATTGTGATCCCTCCAGCTTTGGTTTTCTTTTTCAAGATTGCTTTGGCAATTCGGTGTCTTTTGTGGTTCCATTCACGTTTTAGGATTGTTTGTTCTCTTTCTGTGAAAAATGCTGTTGATATTTTTAAAACATTTTAAAAATTTTAATTCAATTAATTAACATATAATGTATTATTGGTTTCCAAGGTACAGCCTGTGATTCATCAGACTTATATAGCACCCCATGCCCATTGCATCACATGCCCTCCTTAATGGCATTTTGATAGAGATTGACTTAAATGTGTGGATTATTTTGGGTAGTATAGACAGCTTAACAATATTTGTTCTTTTAGCCTATGGGTTAATGTTACACTGTATGTTAAGTAACTGGAATTTAAGTAAAAACTTCAAAAAAATAAAAACAAAGCAAAAAATTTTTTACAAGTGCTGTATATGTCTAATTAAAACTAATAAAAATAAGACATTTTAGAGTTAAATAATGTGTACTTTTTTATTTTTTAAAAGATTATATTTATTTATTTGTCAGAGACAGAGAGAGAGTACACAAACAGGGGGAGCAGCAGATAGAGGGAGAAGCAAGCTCCTCGGGATCATGGTCAGAGCTGAAGGCAGACACTTAAACCTACTGAGCTACCCAGGCATCCCTGTACTTTGTTTTTACAGTTCCATGAAACTGCAGTTTTTACCTCTGTGTGGATGGAATGACTTCTTTCTGCTACGCTTACTATTTATTAGCTCCTTGTATTTCTGGCAAATCTGTTCTACTCAGTGTCCCTTTTTTTTTAAAGATTTTATTTATTTATTTGACAGACAGAAATTACAAGTAGGCAAGAGAGGCAGGCAGGGAGAGAGAGGAGGAAGCAGGCTCCCTGCAGAGCAGAGAGCCCGATGTGGAGCTTGATCCCAGGACCCTGGGATCATGACCTGAGCCGAAAGCAGAGGCTTTAACCCACTGAGCCACCCAGGCGCCCCCTCAGTGTCCCTTATGATGGGGAGCAGGTAGGGGTGGTATCGATGACTTTGCTGTATTACTACTTGTCCTATTTATAATGCAGTCTCCACTAAATTATACCCGGTCGGAGCTAAATGAGATATTTAAAATTCCCTAAAAAAAGCTGCTAGCCAGTAAGAGTGCATTGCTCCTTGTCAGAAGAATGAAATGAGCCACTTCAAATAAAAATGCTGGCCACAGCAGGCAGGTGCAGCGATGGACTGCTGCCTACAAGGTCAGCATACGAGAGAAGTAAACTTCAGAATGTCTTCGGAGTAGCTTAGGCACACTGTACTTGCAGGAACCAGAAAGGAGAACAGATTCTGCAAGAGAAAAAATGCCACAAGAGTGTCCCCTCCAGACTGAATTCCAACACAACTCAGGAAGTAGCACAGTAATTTGGTTCACATTTTATGAGATTAGGTGATTCAAACTCTTTATATTTCAATGAAATCTTAGCAGTGTATCATATCTAAAAAGATCTTTAAAAATTATGTCACGCCATAATGAAGTGCTTAAAACAGTACTTACAAAACACTGAGAACATGGCCCTCATCAAAGATAATTAGGCCACAATGAACATTTCAAGGTTCCAGTGAGGCGGTAGTGAGGCAATAATTCCTAATTAGGAAAGGTCTGTCATAAAGGTATAGCACAGTGTTCCTTTTGTAACGGTGCGGTAAGAAGGGCCTTGGTGAGTACTTTCCTGCCATTTCTGATCAGTATATGAGGCATGGAGTAATCTCAGAATGCCCCAAATGCAGACAGATTTTTTCTTTTCTTAATTAAATTTTTTATTTCAATTGTGGTGTGGTTAACATGCTGTATTATATTAGTTTCAGGAGTACACTATAGTGATTCGACTATTCTGTCCAACACCCAGTGTTTGTCATGACAGGAGCCCTCCTTTGTCCCCGTCACCTGTTTCCCCATCTCTCACCCACCTCTTCTCCCCTCTGGTAACCATCTCTTTGTTCTCTAGACTTGAGAGTCTGTTTCTCGGTTTTCCTCTCTCGCTCACTCTCTCTCTTTCTCTTCTCTCCTCTCCTCTATCTCTTCTACTTGCTTGTTTCTTAAATTCTACATATAAGTGAAATCATGGTGTTTGCCCTTCTCTGACTAATTTTGCAAGCATTATACTCTAGATTTATCCATGTCATTGCAAATAGCACAACTTCATTTTTACGGCCGAATAATATTCCATTGTGTATATATACTGCGTTTTCTCTATCCATTCATTAATCAGTGGGCACCTGGACTGCCTCTGTATCTCGGCTATTGTAAATAATGCTGCTAGAAACATAGGTGTGCATGTATCCCTTTGAAGAAGGGTTTTGTACTTTTTGGGCAAATACCCAATAGAGTGATGGCTGGATCATAGGGTAGGTCTGTTTTTAACTTTTCGAGGAACCTCCATACTGTCTTCCACAGTGACTGCATCAGTTTGTTTTCCCGCCAACAGTGTGAAAGGGTTTCTCTTTCTCCACATCCTCGCCAATCCCTATCTCTTATGTTGTTGATTTTAGACCTTCTGACAGGTGTGAGGTAGCGTCTCATTGTAGTTTTGATTTGCATCTCCTTGATGATAAGTGGCGTTGGGCATCTTTCTGCGTGTCTACTGGCCATCTGTTATGTTTTTTATTTTTTTCTTGAATGTTGTGGTCTAAATGTCTGTGTCCCCCCAAAATTCATATGTTGAGATCCTAATTCTCAAAGATGATGTGATTAACAGGTGGGGCGTTTGTGAGGTGTTTAAATCATTAAATCAGAACCCTCAGGAATGGGATTGGGCCCTTATCAAAAGGACCCCAGAGAGCTCTCTACTGTTTCCAAGGCATCAGCCATGGACTGGGAAGGAGCCCTCACGAGAACATAGCCATGCTGGTGCCTTGCTGTCATACTTCCAGTCTCCAGACTGTAAACAATACATTTATATTGTTTATAAGATACCAGGACTTTGGTATTTTCTTATAGCAGCTTGGGTGGACAAAGAGAAAATATCGATCCTGAGAAGTGGGGGTGCTGGTGTAACACATACCTGGAAATGTGGGAGCCACTGCTTAGGAAGTAGATGAAGGGTAGAAGCTGGTTTGGAGGTGCGGTGCATGCTGGACAAAGCCCGCATTGCTGTCAATGGACCATTATTAGCAATTCTCATGGCCTCTCAGGAGAGAAGGAGTGCAGTAAAGAGAGCCTTTGTCTTCCCAGAGATTACGTAAGTGGTCATGAACAGAATGTTAATAAACATATGGACAGTAGACATCCTTCTGATGAGGTCTCAGATGGAAATCAGGAGCGTGTTACTGGAAACTGGAGGAAAGGTGATTTTTTCAGAAAGTGACAGAGGAGTTGGCTGAACTGTGTTCGTGCCCTAGGATTTTGTAGAACTTGTGGGGGATGACATTAGATATTTGGCTGAAGAAGTTTCTAAGAAAAGTGTTAAAAAAGCAGACTTGCTCCTCTTGAATGCCTACAATAAAATGTGAGAAGAGAGAAATGACTTAAAGATAAAATGGTTCACAAAAGAGAAGCAGAAATTTAAAATTTGGAAAATTCATAGCCTCTCCATATTGAAAGAAATAAGGAAATTTATCCAGGAGAGAACAAGTATGTGTAACCAGACAACTGTTTGAGAAGATGAGTCAGCTGTCCAAACAAAAACCAGGCCAATCATTAAAGTAGACTGGCCAACACCATTTACTAGCTACATTTTGGATATTCTCTGGGCTGTCACATCACAGTCTTGGGGTAGAGGAAGAAATGGCTAAAGTTAGAAATCCCCACAATTTTGTATGTTGGTGAGGGTGTGGTGGTTTCAGACCTATAATTATGTTTGGGTAAGACTGTAAAATGATCCAATCAGTGATCTCAGTCAGCTGATTGAGAATTTCTTCAAGGGTTAAGCTTACACCTACTCTGTGACTCAGCTATCCCATTAATAGATACTTACCTAAGAGAAATTTAATATTTTTACCAAAAAATTTGTATGGAAGTGTTCATAGCAGTTTTATTCACAAGAGTAAAAAACTAGGAACAGGAACAAAAACTTTAATTTGTATTACCTGGTAAATGGTTACACACGATGGGATATATTCCAATGAAATACCACTTAGCAATAAAATAAGTAAATTACTTTCATGTGCAGTGACTTGGATAAGTTTTATTCATTTTGCTTAGTGAAAGAAACTGAATCATACCTACTGTATGATTCTGTTTTTATCTAAAATTCTAGAAAGTGAAATCTAATTTGTTGTGTCACAAAGCCGATTTGTGTCTCCCTGTGATTAGAGTTGGAAAGATGGGTTGCAGCGCATCGCTAGGAAACTTTGGAAGGCAGGAGAGAAATTCTGTATCTTGGTGGCAATTTCACAGCTATATAATATTTGGATTGCATACTTTAAATTGAAATACTTTCTAATATACAATTATACCTCAAACATATAGTTAACTAAGTGAATGTTTTTATTTATTCCATGGATATGTGTTTTCACATGATGGATCATTTTCTTATTTTATTTTAATTTAATTTTAATTCCAGTTGATGGATGCTTTTCTTATGTTAAATTTCCTATACTTGCATTTAAAGGCCAATATTCTGGAGTGAATGAATGAGCACTTTGATGGAATTCCTGCATTTTCCTTTCCAATTTTGTCTTGCCGGTAAAATCAACAAGACATTACAAGCTGTAATCATTTTTTATTATAATCTTAAGTCATAATACTAGTTGAATTTTTTAATGTGTCCAGCAATAATTTCAGACAGAGGTAAACAGATTAGCTTCCTGTTGAATATTTTTTAGAAAATAGAAATGCTTTTTTCTTTCAACTTCAAAAGTTCTTTTTTTAAAATTTAATTTAATTTTTTTCAGTGTTCCAGAATTCATTGTTTATGCACCACACCCAGTGCTCCATGCAGTCTGTGCATCCTTAATGCCCACCACCAGGCTCACCCATCCCCCACCCCTTCCCCTCCAGAACCCTCAGTTTGTTTCCCAGATTGCATAGTCTCTCATGGTTCACCTCCCCTTCCAATTTCCCTCAACTCCCTTCTCCTCTCCGTCTCCCCGTGTCCTCCATGTTATTCCTTATGCTCCACAAGTAAGTGAAACCATATAATTGACTCTCTCTGCTTGACTTATTTCACTCAGCATCATCTCCTCCAGTCCTGTCCATGTTGAGAAGTTCTTTTTAGATCTTGGATATCAGCCCTTTGTCTGTACTGTCATTTGCAAATATCTTCTCCCACCCCGCCGGTTGCCTCTTTGTTTTGTTGATGGTTTCCTTTGCTGTGCAGAAGCTTCCGATCTTCATGAAGTCCCAGAGTTCTGCATCATATTTTGTGGGAATCTGGAATTGGCTTGTGCTGTTGTGTTATATGCTTTAAACTCAATCTAAAAATTTGCTTTGTGTGTATAATGTGTATTTCTTTTTTTTTTCTTTCTTTCTTCCTTTCTTTCTTTCTTTTGTTCTTTTGCTCTTTCATTCTCTCTCCCTTCCTCCCTCCCTCTCTCCCTCTCACCCTTTCTCTCTTCCTTTTTTTTTTTTGCTTGGGGTTCTTCCCCCACTGTGTTATTATAACTGATGTCTTTAAACTATAACCTGAGTTCATGAAACAAATGTAATAAATAAAGCTGAAAATACAGAGTAAGTTTCTTTATTCTTCGTTTTAATCTAGTTTTAATTTTATTTCATAGAATCGTAGCTAATATAAATGGTGTAATTAGCTGGTAGTAACCACTGATATGTTTTCTGCTCAGAGTAAATCTTTGGCCCTCTTGTAATAGTCAAGTTACATTTACGGTCACCTTACTGCAGAGAAGTTAAGGTCCTTCATTAGATATATTTTTAAACACTATTAAGGAAGGGACTTTGTGTCTCAGATAACTTTACAATCTCAGGGGTTTTGTTTGTTCCTCTGAGATGATTGTAACAGTAGGAATGTGCCATCTTTAGAAGCCCGAGGTCCTTCCAAGCAAGGCCAAATACACCAGAGGAGTAGATCAAAGGGAAACACCTGTCTGGGCTTTCCTGGTAGAGGCCATGGCATGACGAGGCCCTGTCAACGTAACACTTCTTTAGGCAGTGCTCAAACCTGGTCAGCATTCTTGCCCCAGGTGCTGGAGTGATTTCTGCGGAACTCTAAACAAGTTACAGGTAAAGCCTGGTGACTTTAAATAACCCAGGAAAATGTACATGAGCACAACCACAATACAATTACAACCACAATATCTGTATTTTAAAAAAATATTTTATTTATTTATTTGACAGAGAGAGACCACAAGTAGGCAGAGAGGCAGGCAGAGAGAGAGGAGGAAGCAGGCTCCCCACTGAGCAGAGAGCCGGATGCGGGGCTCGATCCCAGGACCCTGAGATCATGACCTGAGCCGAAGGCAGAGGCTTTAACCCACGGAGCCACCCAGGTGCCCCAAGTATTTTTAATTTTGGTAAACCTTCATGCACAGCTTACCATTGTCAGCATTCTTTTTTTATAAAAAGATTTTCCTTCCTTCCCTCCCTCCTTCCCTCCTTCCTTCCTTTCTTTTTCTTCTTTCTTTCTTTCTTTCTTTCTTTCTTTCTTTCTCTCTTTTTCTTTCCTTTTCTTTTCTTTCTTTCTTTCTTGAGAGAGAGTGCAAAAGAGAGAGAGAGAACACAAGCAGGAAAGAGGGAGTAGAGAGAGAAGCAGACTCCCCACTGAGCAGGGAGCGAGATGCGGGACTCGATTCCAGGACCCTGCGATCGTGACTGAGCTGAAGGCAGATTCTTAACCAACTGATCCATCCAGGTGCTCCAACATCATAAACATTCTTGGGTGTACAGTTCAGTAGGGTTAGGTACATTTATATTGTTTGAAACAGATTTCTAGAAGGTTTTCATCTTTCAAAACTGAAACTCTATACCATTGAGAAAAACTCCCCATTTCCCCACCCCCAGGCCCTGGTGACCACCATTCTACATTCTGTCTCTCTGACGCTACTTGATTTTTTTCTAAGTTTTTATTTAAATTCCAGCTAGTTAACATACAGTATAGTATTAGTTTTAGGTGTACAGTATCGTGATTCAACACTTCCATACATCACCCTGTGCTTGTGACGACAGGTGCCTCTTCCATCCCCATCACCTGTTCTCCCACCCCCCACTCATTGCCCCTCTGGTGACCAGCGGTTTGTTCTCTATAGTTAAAAGTCTGCTCCTTGATTTATTTCTCTCTCTTTTTTCCCTTTGCTCATGTGTTTTACTTCTTAAATTCCACATATGAGTGAAATCATGTGGTATGTATCTTTCTCTGACTTCACTTAGCATTATACTCTCTAGCTCCATCCATGGTGCAAATGGCAAGATTTCATTCTTCTTTAGGGCTGAATAATATTCCATTGTGTGTGTATACCATATCTTCTCTATCCTTTAATCAACCAGTGGACACTTGGGCTGCTTCCATAATTTGACTATTATAAATAATGCTGCTGTAAACTTTGGGGTGCATGTAGCCCTTTGAATTCATGTTTTTGTGTTTTTTGAGTAAATACCCATTAGTCCAATTACTGGATCATAGGGTTGTTCTATTTTTAACTTTCTGAGGAAACTCCATAGTGTTTTCTACAGTGGCTGTGCTAGTTTGTGTTCCTACCGATGGTGCACAGTAGTTCCCCTTTCTCCACATCCTCTCCAAAACTTGTTTCTAGTGTTGTTGACTTAACTGTTCTGACAGGTATGAGGTGATATCTCATTGATTTGCATTTCCCTGACGATGAGTGAAGTTGAGCAACTTTTCACGTGTCTTTTGGCCATCTGTAGGTCTTTTTTGGAGAAATGTGTGTTCATGTCTTCTGTTTTTCAATTGCATTATTTGTTTTTGGGGTGTTTAACTGTATAAGCTCTTTATATAGTTTGGATACTGACCCTTTATTAGATATATCATTTGCAAATATCTTCTCCCATTCTTTAGATGACATTTTAGTTTTGTTGAGTGTGCAGAAGCTTTTTATTTTGATGTAATCCCGGTAGTTTATTTTTGCTTTTATTTGCCTAGCCTCAGGAGACCTATCTAAAAAAAAAGTTGCTCTTGTCAGTGTCAAAAAGGTTACTGCCTGTGTTCTGTTCTAGGATTTTTATACTTTCAGATTCCACATTTAGGTCTATAATCCATTTGAGTTTATTTTGTGTTTGGTGAAGGAAAGTGGCCCAGTTTCATTCTTCTGCATGTGGCAGACTAATTTTCCCAACACCATTTGTTGAAGAGACTTTTTCCCACTGGATATTCTTTCTTGCTTTGTCAAAGTTTAATTGACCATGTAATTGTGGGTTTACTTCTGGGTTTTCTATTCTGTTCTGTTGATCTATGTGTGTGTCAGCACCATACTATTTTGGTTACTACAGCTTTGTAATAGAGCTTGAAGTCTGGAATTGTGATGCCTCCAGCTTTGCTTTTCTTTTCTTTTTTGAGGTTGCTTTTGGCTATTTGGAGTCTTTTTTTGGGATTGTTCTATTTCTGTGGAAAATGCTGTTGGTATTTGATAGGGTTTGCATTAAATGTGTAGATTGCTTTGGGTAGGATAGCTATTTTAACAATATTTGTTCTTCCAGTCCATGAGCATGGACTGTCTTTCCATTCCTTTGGGTCATCCTCAGTTTCTTTCATCAGTTTTTTGTGGTTTCCAGACTACAGGTCTTTTATGTCTTTGGTTAGGTTTATTCTTAGTTATTGTATTATTTTTGGTGCAATGGTAAATTTGACTGTGTTCATAATTTCTCTTTCTGCTGCTTCATTATTGGTGTATAGAAATGAAACAGATTTATGTATATTGATTTGTATCCTGTGACTTCACTGAATTCGTTTATCAGGTGTAAGAGTTTTTGGTGGAATATTTTGTGTTTTCTGTATATAGTATCTGTCATCTGTGAATAGTGGAAGTTTTACTTCTTTCTTGCTGATTTGGATGCCTTTTATTTCTTTTTGTTTTCTGATTGCTATAGCTAGGACTTCTGGTGCTGTGTTGAATAAAAGTGGTAAGAGTGGACATCCTTGCCCTATTCCTGATCTTAGGGGAACACTCTCAGTTTTTCCCCTTTGAGGATGATGTTAGGTGTCAGCTTTTCATATATGGCCTTAACTATGTTGTGGTATGTTCCCTCTAAACCTACTTTGTTGAGGGTTTTATCATGAATGGGTGTTGTACTCTGTCAGATGATTTTCCTGCATCTATTGAAATGATCATCTAGTTCTTATCCTTTCTCTTCTTGATGTGTTGTATCATATTGATAAATATTGAACCATCCTTGTAACTCAGAAGTAAATCCCAGTTGATTGCAATGAATGATTTATTTTAATGCATTGTTGGGTTGGGTTTTCTAATATTTTGTTGAGGATTTTTGCATCTATTTTCATCAGAGATATTGGCCTGTGGTTCCCTTTTTTTAAAGTGTCTTTATCTGGTTTTGGTATCAAGGTAATGCTAGATAATGCTCATAGAATGAATGTGGAAGTTTTCCTTCCTTCCTATCCTTTAGAATAATTGGAGAAGCATAAGTATTAGCTCTTCTTTACTTGTTTGGTAGAATTCACCTGCGAAGCCATCTGACCCTGGGCTCTTGTTTCTTGGGAGTTTGCTTGTTACTGATTCAATTTATTTGCTGGTAATCAGTCTGTTTAAGTTTTCTATTTCTTCCTGTTTCAGTTTTGGTAGTGTATATGGTGTTAGGAATTTATTCGTTTCTTCCAGTTTGTCCAATTTGTAGGCATATATTTTTTCATAATATTCTCTTGTAATTGTTTATATTTCTGTGCTGTTGGTTGTTATTTCTCTTCTCTCATTTGTGATTTTACTTATTTGAGCCTTTTCTCTTTTTTTCTTGACAAGTCTGACTAGAAGATTATCTATTTTATTGATTTTTTCCAAAGATCAAACTCTTCATTTCATTGATTTGTTCTATAGGTTTTTTTTTTGTTTCTATGTCATTTATTTCTGCTCTAATCTTTCTTATTTGCCTTCTTCTGCTGGCTTTAGGCCTTTTGTTGTTGTTGTTGTTGTTGTTTTTCTAGCTCTCTTAAGTGAGGTGTAAGGTTGGGTTGTTTATTTGAGGTTCTTCTTGCTTCTTGAGGTGGGCTTGTATTGCTATGCACTTTCCTCTTACAGCTGCTTTTGCTGCATCCCAGAGGTTTTGGATTGTTATGTTTTCATTTTCATTTGTTTCCATGTACTTTTATCTTCCTTCTTTTATTGATGCTGACTACTTTAGATATTTCTTTTGGGGAGATTGATTCAAGTCCTAACAATTTATGAAAAGATTTCTTTCTTTTTTTCTTTCTTTCTTCATTTCCTTTTTATGATTTTACTTATTTATTTGACAGAGAGAGAGAGAAAATGCTCACAAGTGGGGGGAGCAGCAGGCAGAGGGAGAGAGAGAAGCAGAGAGCTTGCTGAGCAGAGAGCCTGATGTGGGGCTCGATCCTAGGACACTGGGTCACAACCTGAGTCAAAGGTAGGTACGTAACCAACTGAGTCACCCAGGCTCCCCAAAGATTTCTTTGCCATTAGAGTGAACATCACAGGAGATAAGTAACATTTCTGTAGAGCATCTTTGCTCAATACTCAAGATTTGTTTAAAATGTTAATAAGTCCAAATTTACAATTTGAAAATGTCAGCCTAAGTCACAAATAATTTAGTTAGTAGTTTTTAATTTAATTTAACACATATTTATGGCATAGGTCTTATGTGCCCAGCCCTGTTTGGGTGCTGTGGAGGCCATAGCAATGAATGTTCCTTCTTTTGGAATGGCTTCCATGTGGTTGAGAAAATGATTGTGTAAGAACACCTGTGAGGCTGAGGTGACATTGTTGCTCTAGAGACACATAAGACTGTAAATGGCGCAAAGAGGGGAGGCATTTTTCAAGGAGACCAGGAAGGTATTATAGAATAGTTGACCTAGGTAAGTCTTGAAGATTTCTAAGTTAGCGAAAAGGAATGTTTCAAAATTTGAGCTCTTTGAGTTTTCTCTTTAGAGAACCAAATAATAACCCTGTATTGATTATGCAAAACTCTTTCTCACATATGACTCCATTAAAAAGTTTTTTTAAAAGATTTTATTTATTTCATAGAGAGATAGTGAGAGAGGGAGCACAAGTAGGGGGAGTGGGAGAGGGAGAAGCAGGCTTCCCACTGAGCAGAGAACCTGATGCAGGCTCCATCCCAGGACCCTGGGATCATGACCTGAGCTAAAGGCAGACGTTTAACCAATAGAGTCACCCAGGCGCCCCTCTGTTAAAAAGTTTTAATTAATGGTCAGGTGTGATAGTCATGACAAACATTTACATAACTGGGCAAAAATAAGTCACATACCAAAAGTGGAGAGGCATTAGTTATTTGTTACAAAAAAAATTCTAGGTATATGTAAGATGCTCTGGCATCTTTTACGTGGCGTCTATTACTTGACTTGATATTACTTTATAAAAGTAATATTAGTTAAGGGATATAACATGCCTTTTGCATGTGAGAAGAAATCTGTATGCACAAGATCGAGAAAGAAGCTTCAAAAGAATATATATATATATATATATATACATACATATATATGTATATATATATATGTATGTATGTATGTATAACTAATACTCTTGGAGTGGAATATTTGCACTATAAGCATCTGGTGAATAAAGTGGATTGAATCCCAGATGCTGATCTTTGCGGTCAGAGTCTGGAAGAGGATGTACACTCAGAATCTCAGTGATGAGTAAACACCTGCAAATAGTGCTTTCTATGTTTTTCCAGATCATTATAAATAGTACTAGTGGCAAGCCTGGGTTAAAAAGCCCTCTAGCACATTCACATCGGAAAAAGAAAGTCATGAAAACCAGACACGGGGAATTGATGGCTGCACTGGGGCAGAATAAGTAAAGGCATTGCATTTTATTGATAGTATTGGAGAGTATTTTTTGTTTTTTTGCTTTTAATTTCAAAGTCATATCAACATGTCGTTCAAAGCCACGTAGTTTGGACTGTTTCTAGTCTTACCTCAGTGGGGAGAGATTGTCGATGCATATTGCACAAGATCCATTCATGGATAATTAGAAGCTGAGTGACTATAAACCTCTAGACCTTTGAATAAATACGCTCCCTTATTAACCCCGAAGACATTACATTTAAGACACGCACCATGCATCAGCATCCTCTGAAAATAAATCATCATGTGTTCCGGAGCCATCGGAAAATGATTAGCTATGTACTAGCTAAGTGGTATGAAATGCTGAAAGTAGAACAATCAATAAAAAATGAGAGGCAGTTAAGCTGACTTTGCTGTGTAGTGAGCTCTTGTCTCTTCTCTGGCACTCGGTAGTCAGGACTTGTCTCCTAATTGCGTTCTCTAACTCCGGGTCAGTTCACCCGTATTGTTCAGTTCATTATCACAGTGCTGAATACACATCAAAGTCATTGCTGCATTTGAAAGTGATATTGATTCTTATGTTTTTCCGTCTTGTTGGTTTCTTTCTTCCTTTGTTTGGCTTTCAAGCGCTTTGTTAACAATGCACAGAACGGGCAACAGCATGAGGGTTTTAATGGTTCCACCTTTCAGATCATTTGACTCAATGTTTTGCCCATAGGTAATAAATATTTTATGGTAATTGTCATATAGAAGTTTCTGATTGTCATATAGAAGAAGGGGTTACAGGAAAAGTATGAACCCTCAACAGAGAGGTGGTGAATTTAGGTGACATTATTGGTCCTTTATACTCTGAAGTATTATGATTCTGTATGTGGTCTTATAAGAATGTGTGTTCCTTGGTTGAGTATAATGGAGGCATTTTTTTTTATTCTCTCATCTGTGCTTTTTAATGTTTGCACCCTTAACAATTTGAGTGTTTTGAGGTGATTGTCATTAATACATCTAAAAAGGAATAAAAAATGAAATATGGTCAATCCTAAATCATCGAAGTGCATTGTTTGCAAATCAATCGTCAATCCAACTCAGGAGGAACTGGAAGCTGTATTCACGGATGAAGCAGTGATTAGCAATGTCCCCTCCAAGTGGACTGAGGGACTTGTGTGACATCAGGGGTCCTAGGGAAGGTTAGGAAAGCTGAGCATAACCCTCTCTTCTCCGATGCCTTCACCATGATTGAGCCAGTATGAAAAATCAAGAATTTACCTAAATCAGTAGGATAGGGCAATTTGTAGTATTTTCCTTCTATTTGCCCAGTTAATAAGATGTTGACCATAACTACATATAAGAATTGGGGGAAAAAATTCAGATGAGCTAGAGGATGAAAATAAGAACATAAGAGAACTGAGGAAGGGATTATGACACTGTTGGCCTTCAGATTTGCTGCCTGAGCTCCAAGCAACCAGAGAGTAAGAGGGACCTGCTCTGTTGCAGGAAATTCATGCTTGGGGCTCAGAGAAAACCTGGCTGTGCCAGCCACCAGTGTCTGCGAGAGCTTTCCCACATGGAACCTTTCTAGACGACCCCGAGTAGTGTCCTTACACTGGCCCGGGACAAGCCTCGGCAACTCACAGATACATTGTAACGGACTCCAAGCAAGGATGTGTTCAGGGAGGCAAGGGAAACTCCTGTCATAGGTCCTCTTTGTTCAACCCCATCTGGCTGGCAGAGTGGGTGTAATGGAAGCCAGAACTTGTGTTCTTGTTGTTGGATTTCAAAGCCTTACAGACTCATGACAGAGCAAAACAGTTTCAGAAGCATATGATAAGGTGATCACTCAAGGCTTTAAAGCTATGTCCCATTTGGGCAAAATTCTGTGGGGTAAATGGGAAAGATCTTCAGGTTCACTGAGGACAGAGTCGCAATCTATAATTTCTTTCTCTGAAGGAAGAACGTTATTCCCATTTTTAAATGGAAGGTGGTGAGTTTCATAGTGAATGGGGTTTGGATGTTATGGGTATTAAAAATGATGTAACAGTTTTATTTTTTAGCGTTGCTATTTGCAACATCAGAAATTAGATTCTTTATAATTATTTCAATATATTATAGACATCTTAGATTCAGATTAAAGAGTCTGAGTGGATAGGTCATTCTCCAAACTTCTTTGACAGGTAATAAGAGCAAAAAAGAAAAAATCTGATGACTCTAGTTAGAACTGAATTTCAACAATATTCAAGAATAAATGTAATGGCTGGTTTCATATGAATGGTTTTCTAAGTGTCACCCAGCTGAATGTAAATAGCATGCCAGGAAAACCTATGGGTGCCCACGCATGCCCAAGAGAAAGAACGAGAGGAAGGTGTCAGCTGGTGAAGACAAGGTAGTCTGAGAACATGTCCCCAGCGCCTGTGCGGTCAAAGCCTATCAGCCCCCTGTGGGTTTGTAAATGTACGTCACCTAGGAGCAGCGGAAATTAACACTTCCTTCTGCTGCAATACCAGTCTGCTGCATGAGCTCGGTGGGTACATGTGCCTGGTGCTTGTCCCGGCACACAGCAAGGAGAGGATATTTTCTCATTGCTGACAGTCATGTGGGACTCTAGCTATCTGGAGGATGGGGAGGGTTGCATAAGTATCACTTTTCCATATGCACTTGACCTCGGATTTGCACATCTATTTTTCTCTGAAGGGGTCTGGAGGGTACAAAATAGTGGGCATCCTGTGTTGTAGACGAGGGGGTGATTCATGAACACCTGAACAGATGGTGGGCTCGGCAGACTTTAAGGAGAATTCGAGAAACTCATATTTGAGCCAACCTGGAAGGTAGACTTTAACCAAAATGTTAAAAATTGAGTTTTACCTCGGGCCTTATCTTTATTGAATGGGATATTTCTGAATATATCTCTGTTCTGTAGAATCAGAAAATTAAATTTCTGTAGACTCAGGCATTGAACTCGGCATCAGCTCTCCATTATATTATTCAGGGTTCACAGTAAAAACGCACCAAAAATCATTGACGAAACCCTCTTATCTAAGTGTGTAATGCTTTGATGTGTCACTACATCGTTTTCCTTGATTGGATTCTGTCTTAGGTTGAAGATGCTGTGATGTGTTCCAATTTAACACAGATTGTACTCATTTGCTTTATGAAAATTAGTTATTTCTGAATATTTAGAAATGAAGTCTCTCATTTTGAAAGGCACAAGTGAATTTAATTAATTGAACATATTAACAGTGATTAGAATGAAAAACTTTTACTGAAAAGTCAGGTGAAAGTAAATCCAAGCAGTTTTTAGACTAATAAATTTCAAGAATTAGAAATATCATTTAAAATAAAAAATACCAAATTAATACAGAAAAACCTATTTGACACACTTACAGAAAAACCTATTTGACACACTTACAGAAAAATTGCTATTGGCTTGTGGGGAGATAAATATCTACTTGCATTTATACCAAAGGGGGGATATTGATTGAGGTTGTTAAGGTCAAAACTTTTCTCAAGTGAAAAATAAATCTTGAGTTTTTCATTGGGTCAAAATGCCAATAAGTATTTTGTTACAAAAATGCTAAAAATGCACTTTAGTCATATTTTAATATTTTCTTATACTGATTGTCAGGGAAGACCTCTGTTAGTCTTACCGTAGTTTTGAAAGCAGTCAGATCTTTGGAGATATTGAGGCAAGGGATTTATTGTGACTAATTTGAATACACCTTTCTTTGCTTTTCTCCCCCTTTTTATATGTCTCCTATGAGAGAAGGTGACTTTGCTCATACCTCTGAGTTAACTGTTTATTTTTAGTTGAGAAGAAGCAACTGTTAATCTTGTAAAAAGGAAGAACAGATTCCCACAGGCCACATAATGGCCTCCAGGAAGTCCAGATTGCTCACTCGGGTGCACAGGGGCCCTCCTGAGAGGTGTCCGTGGATTCCCGGGTCGGCGGAAAGAACAGGGAAAGGTCTGTGGTTTTAAATTTCACCATCTATGCACCATGACTAAGCCTTGATTTTCATGCCCCAGATGAGAAGAGATGCTACAGGCAAGTTGTCATGTGCTACAAAGGGGGGCATATATTAATGTGTGTGTGTGCACCTGTGTGCTGGGTTAGCAAGGAGTACGGCTGCATTAGACGTCTCTGCTTCTGATCGGAAGAAGTCATCGTATGATCTCACTCAGATGGGGTATTGAAGACACAAAACAGAGGAGCATAGGGAAGGGAGGGAAAAAGTAAAACAAGATGAAACCAGAGAGGGAGACAAACAAAGAGTCATAAGAGACTCTTAACTCAAGGAAACAAACTGAGGGCTGCTGGAGGGGTGGGGGTGGGAGATGGGGTAACTGGGGATGGGCATTAAGGAGGGCACGGGATGTAATAAGCACCTGGTGTCATGTAAAACTGGTGAATCACCGACCTCTACCTCTGAAACTACTAATATGCTCTACGTTAATTGAATTTTAAAAAACCCTAAAATTAAAAGGTTTTTAATTACCTTTAAGGTAATTAAAAGAGGTAAAATTTTTTAAAAAGGTAAAATTAAAAGAGGTCTGTTTGTTTGCTTGATTGTTTGCTTGTTTCTTTCTGGGGGTGATTTCGGGGGAAGAACAGTCGAGTTCTCCGTTGTTAGACCTACCTTGTTACTTCCGTCGGTCTTATCCACAAACACCGTTTTACCAACAGAGATGAGTCTAATATCAGAGACAGTTTGGAGCAACACTCAGGCGCGTCTGCTTGCTCTGAAAATACCCAGATTCGAGCCTGTGGCCAAGTCTCCTCTGCAAGCTGAGCTCGGCTCCTGGAGGTTATGCACACAGTTGGGGGGGGGCTGGGGGATGGGCAGCAGCGGGAGGGGCTCTGCCATGGGAGCTGGTCTCCGGCACCTGCCCTCCTGCCTGCTCCCACCTCCCCTTGGCCTCCTGTAGTCCCCCCTCGTGGCTTCCTCTGACATCCGTGCCGTGTAGAGGGAAACTAACTCTGGTTTCAATAATGTGGCGTGTTCTGCTGACGTGCCCCAAAAGTGGACGGTTATTGGTGATCCTTCTGCTCAGAGGTAACCTTGAAGCCTGGGGTAGAAGGGAAAGGCTCTCACTGGCAGAACTCTGAGCTCTTCTTCTTATCTTACGGCCTCAAGAAAGGCCCTGGGGGCGCATCCACACGGACACATACACTGCGTGCCCACCATGGCCCTTTGCTCGAAGTCCTGGAAGAGGCAGGATCACAAGGTTGTTTACAGGGAGATTCGGGGCACAAGTGTGGTGAATGGATAATCAGAATGAGCCCAGGAAGTAGGTTGAGGATGGTCCCAGTTTTCTTAGAACTTTCCTGCATCCTGGGAAGCCCTTCAGGTCCCAGGCACATTTCGACAGCCGATGACCCTGCCAGAGGGAGGATATTTTGTCCCACATGAATAATCATCAAAAGGACGCCTCCCAGAAGAATGCTTTCACAGGAGACAGGACATCCGAGCCTGATCCGGTCAGCCAGCTCTGCCAGGGGAGCAAAGCAGCCTTGTGACGGGGCTGGGGGCTGAGCCTGAGCTCGGGAGCCAGGTTTCCGTGGCTGGTCCGGCTTCTGTCACTGCAGAGTCTTGTTCACCAGGGGGGCACCCCGATGTCTGAGGACCATGGTGGGGTCTCGTCCCGGGGCACCAGCGTCTCTGGGCACACTGGTGACATCAGGTGCTTCTCTAACAGAAGTGGGGCTTGTTGCACACCTGCGTAAGCACAGAGTCTGGAGTCGGACTTGCTTTCTCTGCCTGCCACGCTTCTGCTGGCGTCGGTTGCTGTGCATGTTCTGGATTTCACGATCACCCGCGGTAGCCTGAATGCTACGAAGCTTACTTTTCCGGGACGGATGGCCTTAGTGCTGTGGCTTAAGGAGAGTCAGGGACAGCATCACCTTATCGGGGGGGACGCTGGTCTGCAGGACCTGGTGTCTGGGGCTCTTCCTGAGGTCGCCCCAACATAGGTCCTCACCAGATATTACCACCAGAGATGACTCCTTTGGTGCTAGTCGTGCATGCGAGTGCGCACGCGTCTTGATGACAGAGGATGTTGGTTTCCACTGGCCCAGGGTCACCTCTCCAGGCTTCCCGACAAGTCTTGATTCCCTTACAGAATTTTTCCTTTCTGTTCAATTTAGCCGAAGCCAGTTTGTTTTCTACTCGATGGTGACACTGACCATCCAGAAGGGAATGTCTCCTTTCAGTTTTCAGATGTCATTATACTTCTGTGAGAACTGGCCTCTGGCTAGGGCACTTTGAACAAATTAGGGCCCCAAGCGCTGTGCCGATTGAAGGCTGATTATTGCCTGGTGAGTTTGTCTTCTCTGACCGTGCTCCCTCGAGTGTGGAAACAAGTCAGTTAGCCACAGTTTCCGGATCTTCTCGTTCACAGCACTGAAACAGTGCTCTGACGTCTGAATGTGTTGTGAAAAGTAGCTAGTGGGGGGATTTCTATGACTGTGGTGTTCTGTGACTCCGCATGGAGCCCTGCCTATGGCGGGTCCAGAGCCAGCAGCTTCTCTAGAAGTTTCCAGCTCAACATACTCCCTAAAGCATGTCTGTACCTGACACCATGTACTTTTTTTTTTTTTATCACTCCCACTGTATTTCTTAAATGTGTTATGCAAGGTGTTGCTGTAGTGTGTGTGTCTTGTTAGAATGTCCTAACAGAAAAATGGACTTGCAGTGAGAAGACCTTGGTTTGAGTCCCCACTTATTACACGTGGTTCCTTACAAGTGACATTTAAGTGGTCACGGTGCTCAGAAACCCAAGCCCAGACTCAGGTACGTTTTTGAATGAGTGTTCAGGTTTTGGAGTTTTAAGTAAGTTGACCAGTTACAGGTAATGTGAATTTTACACTTTCCCCTCAGCCACGGCCCCTCCCCCCCCATCTGCTGGTGATCCCCACCTCGTGCATTTTCCCAGAGTCTCCTGCTCTCCGGCGAGAAAACGAGGCTTGGTACATTCTGCAGACACCAGGATCACAAGTGGGTTGTGACTGATGAAGGCGGTGGGAGCTCTTCATCACCAACTAATAGCGCTGCTCACCTCCGTCATCAATGAATTATAGTTCTCTCCCTGTAATTGGTAAATTATTCATTTTGAAGTTTCTTTGGTAAAAAAAAAATTCAATAAAGAACAGTTCTATGCTTAATGCACAGGTAAAAAAAAAAAAAAATAAACAGACCGCTTGGCTCAACAAGACCCATCAGTTTTGGCGCCCTAACTTTTCTAAGACAGTATCTAATTGCTTCTTGAACATGCATATTTATTTATTTATTTATTTATTTTAAAGTGGCCAATTGGCTTTGTAGAATGTTTATTGTTCTGCTTAGGAAAAACTGCCTTCTTATGTCTGATTTGAATTTTTCGTTACCTTTTACTTACACCCTCCGGCTCTGTCATCTATCACTTTCTAATAGGGATTGTCTCGGGTGAACTGCTGGCCCAAGATGTCTGTTTTTCCTGAGTTCCTATGGTGTTTCCAAGCCTTGTTCCCCTTTCAAGCAGGGGATTGCAGCCTTCGCTGGTTTTCCTCGCGGAGAAAGTTTGCCTTAATTACATGCTGAGAGGTTTATCTAGCATATCAGCTCTCATTTAGATGGGGTTCCAGAAACTGGAAACTACTATTGCCTGTATTAATATTAAAGTCCCCTTCCTTCCCCTCCCTCCAATTTCAGTCTGGTACCTAGCTGTGCAGAATAAACTCCGCGCTTCCTGTCCCCCCTGGTGGTGACCTGGTGATCTAGCACCTGAGGCAAGGAGCTACATAGTTGTGACTATCAGATGGAAACTGGAAAAAACTCTCTTTCAAATATAGCTGATCTGCACACTCAGCCCCTTCCCCATTGCTTCTCTGTTGGACTGCCTGGAAATGTGCATAGACAGCGAGGCCAGGAATTCCAGCTTAAAGGCTGGCAAGTGAGAAGCCCCCCTTAGCTGAGAACGAGTCCCAGGGGTGGTAGGGGGGAGCTGCAAGCCGGGGACCCTTTCCCAACATTTACATGGACAAGCAGAAAATTGATATTTTACTTATGCCTTTTGTATTGTGGATTTTCCCTCATACGCAGCTGAACTTAATCGTAGGTGGCTGTTGGGTAATTATTTTTTCCTGCCTCCATGAAACAGGAACAAGCCTGGATGTTGCCTTTCCAAATGCTACAGCCAGTATTTCAAACCTTCCTGTAACATCTGCTACAAATAGGCTTCAGGATCTGTTTGAACATCTTCTGTTATGTGGATACTTCCCGGGTCAACTAATCAGTTTGAATATCTTTCTTTAAGATAGAAGAGAACTCAGGTAATCCATCAGATTCAAAGCCCCTTTCACGCGTCAAGGCGGCTACTGTGTCTTCGTTAATGGGTCTCGGGGCCGAACGTTCAGAACGCCCAGAGCACTTTCCGTTTCCGCCAGCACAGTAGCTGCTGTCATTTGGACTTTGTCCGGTTGTGGCCATCCCATCTTTCAATATCTGATGGCCACAATGACACCATTTTCCAGGTCAACTTGATCGGAGCCAAGAGGGAAGACTATCCCCCTTTTCTTTGATTATCGCACCGGCATCTTATTAGGTTGTAAAACCCTCTGCCTTCCTAGGGCAGGTGATTCTGACAAAAATAAACAAACGATTGTACATATACAAGGTTGTCTTCTCCTTACTAACAACTGCTCTGTGCTTTTCACACAGCCTGGCTCGAGTGGGGTGGGGGCTTTTGCATTACATAGCCTGGATCTGAAAACAAAAGCCTGGATGAGAGTTACTCCTCTGTAGTGCTGTTCCCATCTCATCCTCTTACCTTTCGTCCGAGGTTAGTTTACTTACTGAGTTACCAACACCAGTCATGTTGATTTAAAGAACATTGGGTTGTGTTTTGATACCTGAAATGACTTAATTTTCAGGGTTCACCATTCACCTTCTTTCTTATGGTGGTAGCCATCCTTGGGAAAATGTGTGTATGTCAAACTGATAGTTTCCTTTGGGAGCCCTCATGTCGATTGGGCTCGCTGAATTAGTCGCGGGTCATGGATAATCATAAAATATTACATGTCTATAATTAGATTAGAAAGGAGGTCGTCTAGTACAGCCCTCGTATTTGGCAGACAATAAAAGTAAGACCCAGGAGATGAAGGGGTGAGAGTCACTTACTGTGTTAGAGATCTAAGCTAGAACGAACCCCTGAGGTCAAATTCTTTCTCCTGTCGTACAACCTCTTGATTGATTCCGTACTCATTCAGAGGGCGACACTCCTGGAGCCACTGGGTGGTTAATCCACCTAATCCTGGAACCAACCAGAGTTTCTTGTTTCAGATTATAAAACCCCTCTGACTTCCTGAGGCAGGTGATCATGACAAAAATAAAGGAACGGTAACGCACTTTCAGGTTGTCTTCTCTGCTTTGCACACAGCCTGGCTTGCGGGGGGAGGGGCTTGCATATTACATCGCCTGGATATGGGGGCGACTGTGTGGCACAGTCAGTTGAGCCTCTAATTCTTGGTTTGGGCTCAGGTCATGATGTCGGGGTCATGACATTGAGCCCTGCATCCAGCTCTTTCCCTACATAATCTTATTAAATTAGTGCTCTTCAAGAGAACGTGTGATTATGCCAGTTTATGTGGACAATTGAAATTTTGTCTCCGTAATCCCGGTCTTCACACAGTACCCGTGGAATATTTGTTTACACTTCAAGAGAACAAACAAACAAACTTCTGTGTGATGCATGTAACAAGCTGATGCCAGTATGTTGCAGACGTGAATCAGCTAGACCGTTCCTCATGCTCATCTCACAAGCCCTCTGTGTAGACGCTTTCTCCAGAACTGGACGAAATCTATGGGAAGTGTATTCACTCTATCAGTTGCTTCCAGGTAATTAAATAACCCAGTTCTCTCTAATATCAAATCTTTCTCTTCCAATTTAAAGCTTCTATCCTCGGGGTGCCTGGGTGGCTCAGTCATTAAGTGTCTGCCTTTGGCTCAGGTCATGATCCCAGGGTCCTGGGATCGAGCCCCACGTCGGGCTCTCTGCTCAGTGGGAAGCCTGCTTCTCCCTTTCCCACTTTCCTTTGCTTGTGTTCCCTCTCTCACTGTGTCTCTCTGTCAGATAAATAAATAAAATCTTTAAAAAAAAATAAATAAAGCTTCTATCCTCTCCTAATGCAGACTGGGTTCAAAATAGGAAATCCACCATGAAAAGCAACCTTACCTTTTTTCTTTTTTTTCTCCTGTTTTATGCTTTGCCTCCATTTCCACTTATTAGCTACTTTTGTTGGGCATCAGGCCCCCAAGGTTGGACTGGTGGAGAAAAAGGAAAGGTAGTATCAAGAAAGTCCTTCTATTTCTGGTAGAGTTTCAATTTTGCTGGATGTGTGTTGGGGGGGATGGGTATTGCAAGCTAACTCTTTTTCGCATGGGACAACTTTGTGGATTGCTCAGATATCCCCTGTCCTCACCCTTGCTGAGGCTTCCAGATGAAATTATTCAGCCAAGGGGATATCTTATCCAACCAGCATCTTAACATTGCCCCAATTTCCACTTCTGTAGCTGACAGATTTTCACCGCCAGCCTCTGCCTCAAGATCTCCTTTTTCCAGGTAGGAAGCCCTTTCATGTAGGTACTTTTCAAAAGAGCTTGTGGCTCAGGTCTTCCTAAGGGCTTCCATATCTGGCTCATGGAAGATATCTGTGTATTCTTAGATGGTCAGCTCATGCCCAATATCATATTCTTGACTCTGCCTTGGGCTGCGTGGGCCAGCCGCAGACTATTTGCGTCTAGACCATGAATGTGTGACTCACTTCCAGTATCTGCGTTGTTCAAGTTCCACTGGACCAATATTTAGCCATCTGAACGGATCTTCTAAGCATCGTCTTCAACGGCTCAGAGGGGAGGGTTATGTACGTCCATTAATTTTCTATTGCTGCTGTGACAAATCACGGTTGACCCTTGAACAACATGGGTCCACTTATATGCCTTTTTTTTCCTTTTTTTACAGTACGGTAGCTTAGATGTATTTTCTCTTAAGATTTTCTTAATAGCATATTTTTTCTAGCTTTATTGTAAGAGTACTGTATAACATACACATAGCATACAGAGTATTTGTGGGTTGAGTATGTGACGGGTAGGGGTTCTGGTCACCGGTAGGCTGTGAGTACTTTGGCGCGAGTCAGAAGTCATATGTGGGCTTTCAGCTGCACAGACGCGGGCACCCCAACCTCCGCATTGTTCCAGAGTCAGCTATACAACATGTTAGTGGCTGAAAATAACAGAAACCCATAGTCCTGCAGTTCTAGAACTCACATCAAAATCAGTGATGAGGTCTGTCTCGCCTCCGGAGGCTCTAGGGGAGAATTTGGTTGTTTGCTTTCCTCAGACCACACCCCTTTCTTCATCTTCAAAGCCAGCAAAGTAACTTTCTCCCAACTCTCTTTCTCTCTCCTTCAGACTTCGCCTCTGGCATCTCATTCCCATCTCTGACCCTCTGACCTTGAATCTCCCTCTTTCCCACATAAAGACCTTTATCATTAAAGGAAAATCCAGAATACTCTTTTCATGTCAAGATCTTAAATTAATCACATCTACAAAGTCCTTTATGCAATGTCAGATGATGTAGTTACAATCTTTGGGGATTCGGAACATCTTTTGGGGGCGGGGATTACGGTGCCTAACACAGCACTCCTCCACTACTGGGCAGAAAGAAGGCACAGCTCACTAACAATTCCAGATAATCTTTCATGCTTTCAAGAGAGGTAAGGCCAAAGTCAGAAAATGTTTATCTTGCACTACATAGGGGTTGTGAATGTTGTGGGATGTCGATGAAGCTACCCTGGGTCATAAAAAAAATACCACATGTAACAAAATATTGCAGGAAATTTTCTGATTCTCAATGCTGGCTGTATCTAACTTACTCAAATGTGAGATGTGAGACCATCAAGAAATACTTACATAAAATACCAAGGAAACTTGGATGTTTACCCTGAAATTTTCATATTTTTCCAGGCTATGAAAGATTTTTGAGAACCCCGAAAAAGCACTGGTGTATATTAGGAGATTTTGAACTTAGTCTTTGGTACGCTATAAACTTCACCTCACCGTCCAAGTTTAGAAAGGGATATTGAATCATTTCTCCCTTCACCTAAGTCAGATGAGATCCACGGAACACTCCCATGTTTCCTCTGTAGACTGGGGGTTGTGAGGTGCGAAGTGGGTGAGTGTCTGGCTAGGCACCGTGAGCCTGGAGTAAGCAGGGATCGCTAAAGTGTTGAGATGGTCTGTGCAGTCAGTGTTTGCTTGGGTGAAAACTGAAAATAGTTCACATAGAGCAAGTATGAGATCTTGTCAAAGAGAGCAGCCTTGAGGTGCTCCTGAAGTGGCCCCGTCACTCCTGGAGGCTGAGCTATAGGCTTTCAGCTGCAGGAGAGGACATCTCCAGCTTCCAATAAACCGTCAGCAAGAGATTGACAGTGCTATGAGAATGGGGTTTTCCAGAAGCACTGAAGAAAACACCCCTTTACTGAAAGTCAGACCTGAACATGCACTGATTCTGAAGAAATGTGCTGGTGGCTCACCACAGTACCCCGTGCTAGGACTTCTAAGGGATAGTAGTCACAGCCATCAGTCTGGTTGAGGTTGTGGTTAGGACGAGAAGACAGGCTCACTCAGCTTTTGGATGACCCGTTTATGCCATCCAGAGCATACAAAAGAAAGAAGTTGTAAATTACTTTAAAGCTTTGATTACCCTGGACTAGATGTATTCATTATTTCATTGTAAAAAGAGATTCTATTTGGTAAATGCAACTAACCAGAGGACTGGATTTTTGTTTCTTGGGTTTTTTTGTCTTGTTTTGTTTTTGCTTTTTTTATTTAGAGATTTCATTTATTTACTTGAAAGAGAATGAGAGTGAGAGAGCGTGAGAGTGGAGAGGTCAGAGGGAGAGCAGACTCCCTGCGAGCAGAGAGCCCAATGTGGGACTCCATCCCAGGACCCCAGGATCATGACCTGAGCCAAAGGCAGTTGCTTAACCAACCCAGCCACCCAGGCGCCCCAGCTTTTGTTTTTAATATGGGAAATGTTATAATGCTTGCTCTAAATTTATCTGGAGACATGGGAACTTCACAATAATGGTTCACATTCATATATATGTACACTTTGAAAAAATTTCCTTAAAAGATGAAGGACATTCTGCAAAATCTGGAAAGTTCCTTTCAGTTTCAAATTTCTATGATTTTTAATAATTTTCTTCTCTCTCCTCTTATGGATTACAGTTTTGCTCTTTGAGAATTTTTAATAAAGTAGGCTATCTTTATCACAGGGTCTGTTGTGAAAGCGTATTTTTGCACTTGCACAATGTTTAAATGTCAAACCTTTTATTAGTGTACTTCTAAGTGCAATTTAGATTATTATTTTCATGAAAATGAAGTTGGGATTAAGAAAAGGCATAAAAATTTGAAAAGGTGCTATTTATTATAATGCATCCCAGTAAACAAAACTTTGGTTCAATTTTGTATTTACAGTCACGTTTAGGAAATACAACTGTAGAAATAACAGTTTCAAACAGTTTGTTTGATACAGAAATCAAACAAAATAATATTTAGATAGCTACAGAATTTATATGAAATAGCTCCTTGCCTCTATGTACTCCTATGGTTTTCAGCATGCAGGTCTCTGAGCTTGAAGATGAAGACAAGAGCCCTGTAGAAACAGAGGTTCCGGAAACTGGCCCACGCCAGCCGCCGGATGGGATCACGCCGCTAAAATAAACACCAGAGTTATGATTCTAGTCAATCTGTCCCTTGCTCGTAGCCAGACTATGATTTATATTGCTTAAGATTTTTAGTGTTTCCCTTATTTTTTTAGTTCCCTACTTATCCAGCAGAAGCTTAACCTTTTTGACCAAGGTCAATCCACCATCAAACTCAGCCGAAGAGAGGATCAAAAAGAAAAACTACTACCCTCTCCAGCCATCACCTTGACCCTTGCCTGCGGCACAGAGGAAAAAGAAGGCTGATTGAAAACAGTAAAACCACCTAACCAATTGCTACACATTTACCATGTTCTTTATTTCCAGCCCCATAAAATCTGACAAATAATAGCAGATACGTTCTTGAAGCCCGTGGAAGGAATACTGCATTTTTCCTTCGATGAGTTCTTACTGCTCTTCTACTTCCAGGCTGGTTTACATTAGGATTCTCTGTTTTGATCATGGGCACACTGGAATTTGTCCATAGTAGAAAACTCTGAGAATAGGGACTCCCGTCCACATTTCCTATGTATTCATTGGTATTCAGATTTCCTTTTTAACTTCTGTCCTGAGGAATGACATATGTAGTAAAGAAAGTTGTGTGTTTACACTTGTATTCTTGTATTGCCTGCACCCAATCATGCTAACATGATGGTACTGTATGACATGTAATGTATGACGTGTGAAATGTACCTGCATGTGTAGAAATATACTATGTAACATTCATGAATTTGTTATTTTACAGTAGTGAATATTTTACATTCTTTTATGTTTATATTTTGAATATGCATTTATATTTATTTAAAAATCACAATAATCCTTTACATGTTAATAGCAGAAAAAATTTTGTTGTGGCAAGAGCACTTAACTTGAGATCTACCCTCTTGACACATTTTTAAGTGTACACTACCGAAAGACAGGCAACAAAAATGACACTCTGGTGGGACTATGTTGAACCAACAAGCCTATGGATGGCAAAAGATATAATCCAGCGAAAGGTAACCTGTGGAATGGGGGAGCATATTTATAATATCTGTTAAGAGGTTAACATCCGGGGCGCCTGGATGGCTCAGGCAGTTAAGCTTCTGCCTTCAGCTCAGGTCATGTCCTTGGTCTTGGGAATTCAGCCCCGTCAGGCTGCCTCCCCCACAGAGAGCCTGCTTCTCTCTCTCTCTCTGCTGCTCCCCCTGCTTGTGTGCTCTCTCTCTCTCTGTCTGTCAAGTAAATAAATACATAAAATCTAAAAACAAAGAGGTTAATATAAAAAATATATAAGGAACTCATACACCTTAATACCCCAAATACAAAGAACCTGATTAAAAAATCAGGCAAAGGACTTGAATAGACATTTCTCCAAAGAAGATAAAAAAATAATAATAATATAAAACAAAACCAGAAAATACCAAGTGTTAGTGAGAATGTGGAGCTATTGGAACCCTTGTGTGGGTAGAATGGTGGAATCACCATGGAAAACAGTATAGAGGCTCCTCAGAAAATTAGAAATAGAGCTCTAATATTATCTCACAACCCCACCTCTGAGTGTACACCCCATACAGTTGAAATTGGAATCTGTTTAAATTTTAATACATTGACTCTTGGTCTATTGGTAAGTCTAATCCACATAAACCAAATATTGGGGGGGGAGACTTAGTAATTTACAGTAATATAAAGGTTTCCCGAGACCAAAAACTTGAGAGCCAGTGATCTAGTCTACGGCATAGTGATTCCATCCTAGCCATATACTTAAGGGAAATGTTTCTATACATTCCCAAAAGACAAGTATAGGAATGCTGACAGGATTTTTTTAGCCCCCTAACAAAAATAACCTAAGTGTCCGCTGTCCGGAGAGCCAATGAATACCCGGTGGTGTATTTGTAAATTAAACACTATAAATCAATAAAGGACAGACTACAGCTGTGTGAAACAGTATGGATAAATAGAACTGAAAAGGGCTTGAGCGAGAGAATGAACACGCAAAAACAAACAAATACTGATTGATTCCATTTATAAGAAATCTGAGAGCAGGCAAAACTAGTCCGTGGTAATGAAAATCAAAATAGCACTGACCTCAGGGGCAGTATGGACTGGACAGGGACATCATAGAAATTCCTGAAAGAGGGCCTTGCCATCACTACCATGGAAAGATTATTGAACATATCTGGCCAAAATTTTTTCCACTATCCTTAAATGACAGAGACCATAGGAGTCAGGCAATAACAATAAATAAATACCATCATGCACAAGAATGCCAGCGAACGTCTGTAGGACAGTCCTAGAGCACGAGGAATGGAGGACAAGTGGGCACCATTACTGCTGTTTGAGGAGGTGGGATGGTTTGAGGCTGAAGGAAAATTGCTGCTGAAGGAAAATTTCTTCTGAAGAGAACTACTGTGTTTTCAAGTTTTGACATTGTACACATGGTTCTCCTAGACCGGACAGCCTCCCTCTTCTCCAGAACTGGCAGACTCTATCCTGCGTGGATTCTGGAGATGGGAAACTCATGGACCTTGTTGAGGCACCTGTCATGTTACTCTGATTTATTGACTGCTTGGCTGTGTCCCCTAGCGGACTGTGAACCCTGGCACTTAGGGACCACATTTCATAACCATTGTACCCAATGCCTGTGCTACCTGACACGCAGTAGGCACTGACGTGCTAGATTTTCTCAACTAACTGCATTAATTAGGCAACTATGCATTTATGGGAATGTATAATGTGTTAAAGGTATCAAATACATAGGCATAGAGAAGAATAGGGATTTTGCGAACTAAGAACATACGAAAATATGGGAGGTAAAGACAAAACTGAGACCTGAAAGAGAAGGGTAAGCAAAACCCATTCTTCAGGAGCATTGTTCCAATTTAAAGCAGAATGATGACCACCAAAGTTTGCCCCCTCTGTGCTGGGACAAGCTGGACATTGGCTCTGAGTATCCCAGATGGTCCCTCCACCATGGCGGCTGGGCCAGCCACCTCAGGCAGATGTGCTATGGGCACATTCAGTGCCTCTTCCTAGCTCCCATGCCATGTCCCAGCCCAGTCTGGGGGAGGGTGGCAGCTGGTCAGGGGGAGGGGCAAGTGGCAGGGGTTTGGGATGCCACCAAGTCGGGAAACGGGCAAACAGGGGATGGTGGGGAGTCACGGCAGGAGGCAGTTTCTGTGGGAACTGAGCCCCAGCACCTTCTGTTTTCCTATCAGATTTCACGTACAAAACACAATACATGAAAGATAAAAATATTAAGAATGTTGGGACTTCACAGAGCATCGAACTCCAAGTGCGGAGACCTTCAGAACATGGAGCCCTCTACGTGGATCCGGCTGCACCCTGTGAAAGGGGTCTGGGGTCTGGGTGTGGCAACCCAGCTCCCATCTGACACCATGGTGAAGATTGGCTATGAGGAGTCCCGCTAGTGGGGGACGTCCCGTGAGCCACATCCCCAAGTGTACTTGCAATGGCAGAGCCTGGTGGAAAGGGAAGCATGAGCACGTCATCCTGTCCTCGGGGCAGGGGGGGACCAAGCAACACCAAGATGGCAGCATCTCCCTCTTTCTCCCGGGACCCCCTGCACTCGGGCTTCTTTAAGGATCTAACCGAAGGATGGTCAAAAGACCTAAATGATGATTGAATGTCCCAACTATCATGAAAAACTGGAGTTTAAGGCACAGAAAACTGCGTCAGAGAAATTAAAAACAAACAACAAAAAAATGTTTCTTGAAGCCGAGTGTTGTCAAACAAATTCGTACCGGTTACCCTGGAGAGTCTTCCTGAGTCTAGAAACTGTCAGGGCACCAACTCAGGACTTTTGTCTGTTCTGAGACATGACTGGCAAACTACACCAGAACATATATAATCGAGTTACATTAGAAAGAAAAATTTCCTCTGGCCCCAGACAGACTGGGGACACGCCCAAATCCATATATGAATTCTAGGGAGGGTGGATATTATTACAATTACAATGGAGTCTGTAGAGACAAATAAGTATCTTCAGTATTAAATAGCTTTGAATTTTTTTAATTTAATATTTTTAAATAAGGAAAGGACAAACAAAATCTTTGCACAATTAAATTACCCACTAAAAGTAAAGTTTAATATAGTTAAAACACTGGCTTATGAAATTAGCAACAATACCATTTACATGTGGAACTCCAGTCTTCATAATGATTTATTTTTATAGCTCAGGTATTTCTGTATACCCAAGCATTTTTATTATTCATATTTTATGATATCATTCTAGTTAGAAAAAAAAAAACAAATGCCAGGTTTTTGAGTTTTTAACAAAAGGTACGATTTTTTTCTTTATAAATTTTAAAAGAAACTACCTTGACTTGTATAAGATATTATTATTTGCATGAGAGTAAATAAGTAGGCAAAGTACAAAGACTATTTTTGAGACCGGTGGAAAGATGTGTGTTTGTAAGATAAATTCGTGGAGTCTTGTTCTTTAAAATGAGCTTCTGTTAGTCCTTCAAACATCCTGATTATCTCTGGCTTCTCCCTGGCTTCCCCTTATGCCTCCAGTCCCCAGCCCGCCTTCTACACTGTTCTCTGTCGAGGCTCTCCAACTAATCTCACAACAGACCTGAATTTGTTCATCTCCCTGTTCTTTCCTCCTCCATTCCCTTGCAATATAGTTTTCTGATTTTTTTTTTGAGGGGTATGGACTGATCTGTTGTGTCATTGATCTTCTATATCAGCTCATGGATCTGCTGTAAGCTCCGGAGATGCAGGAATTACCTTTTGGAAAGTCAGGCAGGACCCAGTGAAGTTCTGGAGGAAGGTGAAGGGGAGATTAGCAAAGTGGTGCAAGTGAATTAATAAAATACTGGAGAGCATATTGCATGTATTTGTCCAGCTAAACCATTCGTGTCCTGTTGGCAGACCGAGGTGATCTTTCCCTATCAGGCTAAATGCGTACTGGCATCCAGTGGGTGAGACATGTCAGTGATGAACATCCATACGCCCCCCAGTTCCTCTCTCTCTGGCTCATGCTCACACACACGTGCACACACACAGCACCTGCCTGTTCAGTGCTATGGGGGTAGTAGATCTTGCTTTTCTCTTTTGGTTGCTCGTTTTCTCTTCCTCCATTTCTTAACCTTCAGAAGGTGTGCATGTGATAGATTACTGTCTTATTTGACTAGCATTGTCAGGGAATGAGGTACAATCCATCGAAACTGAAAGTCATCCTATCGGGACATCTGTTGTCTGTCGTGCCTTCCACTCTCTCTCAGCACTAACACAGTGTCTCTTTTTCTGCACCTCTGACACCCAAGTCCGTTTGTATGGTCCTGAGTCGCACGTGCAGATCTCTCCAGGAGCTGGGAGAGTGTCTGGGACAATTGGCCTTGCCCTTGTACGCGGCCAGAATAATGGGCTTTTAAGAGCATCTCTGCCTCTGTTTTACGCTGTTTAGTCTCTGTGCGGCCAGACCTCATTTCTTCCTGCTCTTTGGTCTCTGCTGCCTGCAACCCTCACGCTCCAGAAGTCGAACGTGCTTCTTTCAGTCTTCTTTTTTTGTTTGTTTTTGGTTTTTTTTTCAAGATTTTATTTATTCATGAGAGACAGGGAGAGAGGCAGAGGCAGAGGGAGCCTGATGGGGGACTTGATCCCAGGACCTTGGGATCATGACCTGAGCTGAAGGCAGACGCTTCACCGACTGAACCATCCAGGCTCCTGTTCTTTCCCTCTGGAGGCTCAGAAACAAAAGGACCCAAATATCTGAAATTCTGTTTTGTGAACCTATTTTCATCCTTATTTTTGTTGCTGTGATGCTCTTTTTTTCCTACTTCTGCCATCTTCTTGGTCAGGGGTCCAGCGCCTTATCAGTAGCACAGCTCGACCTTGAGTGGGTCCGTTTATTTCTAAGGGTGTAACTGCACATCCCTAAGTGAGTAGATTGGATGGAAGGAGCCCTCAAATTCCGAACGTGAAAAATCTGTAACTCTACGTGAGCTGTGCCTTTGCATGGGGATGAAAGTTGGAAGATGAGTATAGAAAATACCATAATGGAAATGTTATACATGTTTTAAAAACAAATACCATTAACACAGATGTAAAAGTACAAAAATAAGGACACTGTGGAGTCATATATTGCATCAATATTTGCTCTTTATTGTAAACATACTGAATCACATTATGCTTTTAGAACAAATCATTTTACTGGAAGGATACTTAAAATTATATGATTGTGTTTTCAAGCAAATCTATATAATATGCATTTTATATGTATAATAATTTTATTTGCAAATATAAATAAGTTGTATATATAATTCTGTTTGAAGTGTTGTATCAAATGTATCAGCTAAATTTGGCTGGTATGTCTCTGAGATTTTTCTAGAGGATTCCAAACAGGGGCTTTTTAGATATTTTAATCCATTCAGTACATGGTAGAGTCTGTGGGTTTTTTGTTGAGATGGCTTTTTTTAAATCAGTAACTTTTTAAAATTTTTTTGGCCAATGTCATATCTCAAAGACCTGTCCAGGTCATCTCTTAATGACCGTAAACATATGTATATTCTGCAATTATTTGCATTTTCTATGATGGTGGCTCAGGCTGTACCTTTGTAATGAAAATCTTTCTATAAGCATAAACCCAGCACATCTATACAGGAAACATATTCCACTCTTCGTGAGTTCATTTGATGGAAAGAATGCTTCTAATGATTTCATTTTCAGAAGTATGAGGGGCTGTTGTTTCAGAAATTAATAACATTTTGAATTATTAGTACATTTCAAAGCATCTGAAAACTGCCAGTGATGTTGATCTTCCATTTTGGCCCAATTCCAATGGGAATGGGACACAACCGAGCACTGAGGCAAAGCTAGAGAAATGACGAGCGTGGAGTTAGTCCGTCGATGGTGCTGCCACTAAACGACTGCCCCCCAGGGCTAGGAGAAACATATGAACGTATATAGATTTTCTGCTTGGTAGATTCCTTCAAGAGCTGTCTCATAGTCGGCGCCTGTTGACAATGACCCAACGAGACACAGTAAACAGAAAATGCTACAAAGCCAAAATTATATTTTCCAAATGATTTGTCTTGCTCGCTCTCTGCTGTAATTTTTGACTTTGACAGCTAATCATTGGTAGGCATATGTTGCCTGTGAGGCTTGATCTTGTAGCAACGAGGCTTGGAGCCAAATTGACAGTAATTGCATTTTAAATATCTATCAGCCCAAGAATTCACAAATATCCAAATGGTATTTGCAGAGATATTGACCATATGAAATCAAAGTATTTTGAAGTATCACTGTCTTCGTTAACTCATGCATATTTACTGAATGCCTGTTATGAAGGCAGAACCCAAAGTTTGCCAAGAGAAAATTGGGTGAAAAATGCAGAGATTCTGCCTTATCCTCTGTCATTTAATAGTGGAAGTAAAAACACACACATAGCTGTAACATAAGATGTAGTGTGGTGGGTGCGCTAAGAATTGTGAAAGCAGAGTGCTAAACTAATTTGGATGAGGGAATGATCTGTTGTCACTGGAAATAACAAGAAATTACATATTATTTATTATTGAGGTGGCCTCAAAAGTGGGGTCGGAAACATCCCAGCTGCAGATACAATGAAGAGGGTGATGTTAGTGAAAGAATATTTGGGGGTGGGAGAGTTTAAGGTAATTATTTTAAAACACTGACA
>PISX010010470.1:51659-70353 GCA_004024625.1 Mellivora capensis | reverse complement strand
GATGATGGTATTTTGATGGGGATTGCATTGAATGTATATATTGCTCTGGGCAGCATAGACATTTTCACAATATTTATTTTTCTAATCCATGAGCATGGAATGTTTTTCCATTTCTTTGTGCCTTCCTCAATTTCTTTCATAGTAGTCTGTAGTTTTTTAGAGTACAGATCCTTTATCTCTTTGGTTAGGTTTATTCCTAGTTTTATCTTGTAGTTTATTGTGCAGTTGTAAATGGGACTGATTCCTTAATTTCTCTTTCTTCTGTTTCACTTTTAGTGTATAGAAATGCAACTGATTTCTGTGCATTGGTTTTATGTCCTGCCACATTGCTGAAATTCCTGTATGAGTTCTAGCAATTTTGGGTGGCATCTTCTGGGTTTTCCACATAAAGCATTATGTCATCTGTGAAGAGTGAGTTTGAATTCTTCTTTGCCAGTTTGAATGCCTTTTTTTTTCTTTTTGTTGTCTGATTGCTAAGGCTTGGATTTATAGTAAGTACTATGTTGAAACAACAGTGGTGAGAGTAGGCATCGCTTTCATGTTTCTGACCCTGGGGAAAAGCTCTCAGTTTTTTTTCCCATTGAGAATGATATTCTCTGTGGGCTTTTCATAGATGGCTTTTATGATATTGGGGTATTTTCCTTCTATTCCTAAGCTGTGGAGAGTTTTAATCAAGAAAGGATACTGTATTTTGTCAAATGCTCTTTCTGCAGCGAGAAGATCATATGGTTCTTGTCCTTTCTTTTATTAATGTGATATATCACATTCATTGATTTGCAAATGTTGATCCACCCTTGAAGCCCAGGAATAAATCCTACTTGGTCCTGGTAGATAATCCTTTTAACGTACTGTTGGATTCTGTTGGCTAGTATCTTAGTGAGAATTTTTTTCATCTATCTGCATCAGGGATATTGGTCTGTAATTCTCCTTTTTGGTGGGGTCTTTGTCTCATTTTGGGACCAAGGAAATGCTGGCCTTATAGAAAGAATTTGGAAGTTTTCCTTCTATTTCTATTTTTTGAAACAGCTTCAGAAGAATAGGTATTAATTCTTTAAATGATTGGTAGAATTTCCCTGGGAGGCCATCCAGCCCTGAACTTTTGTATGTTGAGAGAGTTTGATTACTGCTTCAATTTCCTTGCTAGTTATGGGTCAATTCAAGTTTTCTATTTCTTCCTGGTTCACTTTTGGTCATTTATAAGTTTCTAAGAAAGCATACATTTCTTCCAGATTGTCTAATTTGTTGATATATAGTTAGTTGCTCATAATATGTTCTTAAAATTGTTTGGTCATGATATGGTCATGATATTTCCTCTTTTTTATTAGTTCATAATTTTATTAATTTGAGTCCTTTCTCTTTTATTTTTGATAAGTCTGGCTAGAGATTTATCAGTCTTGATATTTCTTTCAAAGAACCACCTTCTAGTTTCGTTAATCTGTTCTACTGTTCTTTTGGTTTCTATTTAATTGATTTCTGCTCTAATCTTTATTAATTCTCTTCTCCTGCTGAGTTTAGGCTCTGCTATTCTTTCTCCGCCTCCTTTAGGTATAAGGCTAGCTTGTGTATTTGAGACTTTTCTATTTTCTTAAGAAAGGCTTGCATTGCAATGTACTTCCCTCTTTGGACTGCCTTTGCTGCATCCCAAAGTTTTCGAACGGTTGTGTTTTCATTTTTATTTGTTACCATGATTTTTTAAAAATTCCTCTTTAATTTCCCGCTTGACCTATTCATTCTTTAGTAGGATGCTCTTTAACCCCCATGTATGAGTTTTTTCCAAATTTCCTCTTGTGATTGAGATCAAGTTTTAAACCATTGTGGTCTGAAAATATGTGGAGATTGCTCCCAGTCTTTTGGTACCAGTTGAGACTGGATTTGTGACCCAGTATGTGATCTGTTCTGGAGAATGTTCCATGTGCACTCAAGAAGAATGTGTATTCTATTGCTTTAGGATGGAATGCTGTGTATATATCTTGAAGTCCATTAGATCCAGTGTGTCATTCAAAGCCCTTGTTTCCATGTTGAACTTCTGCTTAGATGATCTGTCTATTGCTGTGAGTGGGGTGTTAAAATCCCTTACTATTATTGTATTATTATCAATGTGTTTCTTTAATTTTGTTATTAATTGGTTTATGTAATTGGCTGCTCCCAAGTTAGGAGCTAAATATTTATAACTGTTAGATCTTCTTATTGGATAGACATGTTAAGTATGATATAGTGTCCCTCTTCATCCCTTACTATGGTCTTTGGTTTAAAATCTAATTTGTTTGATAAAAGGATTATTACCCCAGTTTTCTTTTCTTTTTTTTTTTAAAGATTTTATTTATTTGTCAGAGAGAGAGAGAGAGAGAGACAAGCACAGGCAGACAGAGTGGCAGGCAGAGGCAGAGGGAGAAGCAGGCTCCCCGCCGAGTAAGGAGCCCGATGTGGGACTCGATCCCAGGACCCTGGGGTCATGACCTGAGCCGAAGGCAGCCGTTTAACCAACTGAGCCACCCAGGTGTCCCTGTTTTTCTGATTAGTATCCTGAATATATCATGCCAGACCTCTCTGGCCTGCCAGATCTCTGTGGATAGGCCTGCTGCCAGTCTAAGTCTCCTATCCTTGTAGGTTAATGACCTCTTGCTTCAAGCTGCTCTCAAGATTTTTCTCTTTATCTCTGAAATTTACGTGCTTCACTATTGTATGTCAGAGTGTTGATCTATTTTTATTGATTTTGAGGGGAGTTCTTTTGTACCTCCTGGACTTGAATGCCTATTTCCTTCCCCAGACTAGGGAAGTTCTCAGCTATAATTTGCTGAAATGTATGGAACTAGTTCCCTAGTTCTCTCTCATTCTTCTTCTGGAAATAATCCTAATATTGTTTTGCTTATGGTATTGCTGATTTCTCGAATCTATCCTCAGGTTCTAGTAATTGTTTATCTCTCTCTCACTCATTTTCTTTGTTTCCATAATTTTATCTTCTATATCACTTAGTCTCTCTGCTGCCTCATTTGTCATAGCAGTAAGAGCCTCATTGTTAATTGCATCTCAGTAATACCCTTTTTTATTTCAATCTGATTAGATCTTAGTTCTTTTATTTCTCCAGAAAGGGATTCTCTGGTGTCTTGTATGCTTTTTTCAAGCCCAGCTAGTATCTTGTGTTTGTTATTCTGAATTTTAGTTCTGACATTTTACTAATATCCATATTTATTAAGTGTCTGGCAGTGATTACTGTCTCCTGCCCTATTTTCTGAGAATTTTTCTTTTTGGTCATTTTGCCTAGAGAAGAATAGATGAACCAGAGAACAAAAAAGAAATAAAAAATAAAAATACTAACCACAACCCCAGTGAAATATACACTAGGCAAATCAGAAGAGATCAGAAACCAAAAAAAGAAGGAAAAAGAGGAAGAGCGACTATACAGAACATGGTACTACATTTGGTCATGGGTGTATTTTGGTCTGTTTGTTAGATGACACCTGATCTCAAAGTTGTAAAGAAAGAAAACCTTATATATATTCTAAAATAAAATTGAATACAGTGAAAGGAAACATAAAATGAAGAATATATCTATGAAATGAAAAATAAAAAAAGAAAATCAAAGAAAGACTTAAAGAGTTGATAAAAAGGGAGTTGGAAAGGAAAAAGAATATTTTAAACTGAAAGACTAAAGAATCATGAGATAAACCCTCGAAATCTATATACTATTTTCCCCTGGCACAGGAGATTTTTTTAGTTCCATGTGATCCATAGAGTTGTCATTAGCCTGATGTTCCTGCTGGTATTCTGGGGTAGGGGCCTGTTGCACTGATTCTTGGGTGTCTTTGCCTGGGTGGAGTTGCACAGCCCCTTCCTAGGGGGCAGGGCTCAGTGTAAGTTGTTTCAGGTTGCTCTATATAGCTTTTGTTCCTTGAAGCCTTTCTACACTGCTTTAGAGGATGAAAATGAAACAAAAATGGTGTCACCCCAATCTCTAGCTGAAGGCCCTCCTCATTAATGCATCCTCAGGGAGAAGCAGTCAGGCATCTTTGTATGTGCCAAACTCTGCAGACTCCTTCGGTGCACACCTGCACCAGTTCTCCCGGGAGAGGGAGGGGCAGCTCACAGTGCCCTGCTGCTTTCTGGTCCAGGCTCTGGGCAGTGGCTGCCTGATCATGTGTGCACCCACACCACTTCTCCCCCGGTGGAAGGAGCAGGGTATAGCAACAGTTTTGCTATGTCCTGGGCCCCTGCTCCAGGAGTGGTTACCCAATCATGCCTGCACCTGTGGCTGCTCCTCCTGGGGGAAGGGGAGAGGGTGTCTTGCAGCGGTTTAGCTGTTTGCTGGGCTGTTGCTTGGAGAGTGGTCACCCCATTGTCTCATGGTTCTGGGTTTATGGCAGTACCTACCAGGGAGCCCACTCCTGGACTTGCTGATTGTAGCTGGTTTCCCTGTTCCTATGCTTGGGAACCCTTTCACACTCAGGCACCCCATTCTTTCTGACCCCCGGGATCCTGAGACCATAGTGTCCCACCTCGGATTCTGCCCCACTTGGCCACCTGAGCACCTTTCAGGCAGGAAGTAGTGATACTCCTTACGGCAGCACCTTACAGTACCTTACAGGAGCAGACTCTAAAAGTTCTGATTTGCACTCTGCTGCTATATCACTTCCCTGTGCCTGCAGCTTATGGAGGTTCCCTCCCCTCCCTGTGGTTTATCTTCCAGTATACCCCCTCAGATTCACTCTCCACAACTCCTACCTTGCAAAAAGTGGCCAATTTTCTATTTGTAGAGTTACAGCAATTCTTTTCTTAGATCTCAGGTTGAATTCACAGGTGTTCAGAATGATTTGATATCTATCTAGCTGAGTTCAAGGGACCAGAGGAAACAAGGGTCTCCTGCTCTTCCACCATCTTCCCTTCTCCTTACCTATTTTTATTTTTTATGCTTTTGATTATTCTTTCTACTGTAAAGTGTCCTTTACTGATGCTTCAACAATATGTTGCAAATCATCTTTTCCTTTTTAACAGCTTTTATCTGGATATAATTTACATACCATAAAATTCACCTATTTAAAATGTACAGTTTTATGCTTTGAGTATTTATAAGGAATTGTACAGACATCACCTTTATTTATTTATTTATTTATTATCTATCTGTTTGTTTTAGAATATTTTGATACCTTAAAAGAAAGCTTGTACCCCTTATCCTCCACTAAGCCCTAGGAAAGCATTAATCTACTTTCTGGCTCTACAGATTTGCTTATTCTGGACATTTCCTATAAATGGAGTGATGTGTATATAGTCTTTTGTGTCTGGGTTCTTTTACAGAGCCTGTCATAAGTCAGCTTTATTAAGATCTCAGCTTTTGAATTGATTGTGACAAAACCCGGAAATCGTGACTAATTTTCCATTCCATTTGGTTCACCAGCACTTTGAATTGCTGTTTAAAGTCACTTTTCTGAGGCCTCATCCTGGTGAGTGTTAGAAGAGGCTATTTTATAAGAATATTATTTTCCCTAGATCTCTTCTCGGGTGCTAGTGGAGGTTAATATGTATTTGTAGTCATTCAGAGGAGTTATATTTGGGTCTCAGAGACTCTGGTAACCTGGTGATGGGTTCAGTAGGTATTAAAGGCATTTCCTTTAACTTTCCCTTTTCCATCTGCCCTCTTCTACAGAACTTTCATGGATGCTTATGAGTCTCATAATAGTTCTATGCAATGACAGTCAACTTCCTTGTGAATCCTGGGGTCTTTCTAGGGACCCAGGGGTCTCTGTTAAAGATGGCCAAATAGACTTAAATTGGAAGGATATGGATCATTAAAATCTGGTTTATTGCTAAAAGCAGAGAGCCCTTTGACTTCTGACATAGCAGTTAGTGTAGATAATATCTCATGAGTTGTGTAGATTGTAGAGATGTTTGAACATTCCCATGTGACTTTTCTGAGCTCTCTGTTTTCTCACGAAGGAGACAGAGCATGAGACCGAGTGGAGGGGATATAGGCTCAGGGAACAAAACGCCATGAATCCTGGCATGTCCACTTAGCCCACTGATTTTTGTCAAGTTTTCCTGGCCTCATTTTCCATGTGGTAAAATCAGGCAGTAATAAATATTAGAGTTGCTATAAATATTCAGTTAGGTAATATATGTAGAGAACTTTATACTTAGTAGGAACTGAATAACCATTTACTATTTCAAAAGGCAGTGTGATCTAGGAAAGAGAACTCAGGTTGAGGAACTAGATGACTAGCATTTGAACGTTAGCTTTCAGCTTACCAGCTATGTGATCATGAGCAAGTTTTTTGTTTGTTTGTTTTTGTTATCCTCTGCTTACTTATCTATAAAAGGGGAATAATATGTCTTTGGAAGAGTTGACATAAGAATTAAAGAGAATTTGCTCATTCCTATACCTGCCATTATAGAAACTGGTCCATAATTGATAACTATGATTTTGTTGTTGTTGTTGTTATCAAGCTGGCCTTGGCCAGTGAGGATTTCTCTAAGTCAGTGTTATAAAATACCTTCAATAATATGCCTTCCTGGGGCACCTGGGTGGCTCAGTGGGTTAAGCTTCTGCCTTCAGCTCAGGTCATGATCTCAGGGTCCTGGGATCGAGCCCCACATCGGGCTCCCTGCTCAGCGGGGAGCCTGCTTCCTCTCACTCTCTCTGCCTGCCTCTCTGCCTACTTGTGATCTCTCTCTCTGTCAAATAAATAAATAAACTCTTTAAAAAAATAATATGCCTTCCTAGGTTGGAACGATATGTAGCAAACGCATTCATTCTTTAGGGTTGGGATGCCACTCACCCCTCCGCTGCTCTGACATTCTGGCCAATGGAGTGTACGTACAAGGATGCCAAAGAGCAAAGTATGGGAATAAAAAAATCTATCTCCATCATGGGACTTTCTGGGAAAAGCTGGCTAAAAAAATTGATGGACCCAGTGCCAAAGTGGGCCTGCTTATCTCCCATTTTGAATTTACATTTAGGGATCTGCAAATTTGGGCATGCTCAGGAAGAGAGTGAGAGCAAGAATCAGAGTGAGACCGATTCAGTGATGAAGCTGAGACAGAGACATGTGAGTGAATGTGAGTGTGCACTGCAGCCGGAGTCCCCTTACCCACCTAATTGCATGAAGAAGTGAGTATTGGTCCATCATCCCCGTTAGAACCATAATCAGGAAAAAATGGCAAAGTAGGCCCAGCCCTGCATGCTTGCTGCATGGGAACAGAATATAAAGCAGAGTTGGCCATACCTGAGCCCAGAAAGGAAAAATTGGGAGTTAATGGGAACTAGCAATTTTGCCTGTTGGTGACCATGTACACGGGCTGACTGGTGTGGGTGGTAAAGTCTTGGCCCGCTTGCCCTCATTTGGAACAATGCTGAAGGGCTCTCCCAGTTCCAGAGTTCCCCATGAGGTTTGCTGAAGCCATTTATTGTGTCTACAAGTGGGTTCAGCATCACCTCTTCCCAGTCCTGCCTCTTCCACTCCCCCAAAGTGTTGATCCTGAGAACATCCTTATTAAGGCACTTGCATGCAAACTTCCATCTCAGTGTCTGCTTCCCAGAGAAGGAGGCCTAGGAAACCTCCTTCACAAAGCCTTTCCTCATCCATTCCCAGTGCACCTGGGTTTTCCTTTGTTTGAAATCCTCTGAGCCCTTTTAGATAACCCTCTTATAGTGTTGGTATACTTCTTCCTTGAAATTTCTGTCCAACTTTTTTCTTCCTCATTAGACCAGTGGCTTTCCAATGAAGGGAATTATGTCTGATTTATTCCTCTATATCCTCCAGATCCCAGCCTTTCACCTTGTGTATATAACAAATATTTGCTGAAATAATTAGTTAAGTCCAGGTTGTAATATAAGTTGTCATACCAGGTTTATCTCAATAACCAAATTTTAAAGTGTGGTTAGGAAGCACGTGGAGAAAAGCAACCTATTTAAGGTAGGATGTCTTCCCAGATTAAGACTAAGGTTCAAGCTTGCTTACCTCCAAGGGTGAGCAGCTAAAGGAAGTGGGACAAGCCTAGCAAATGTAGGATAAGAAGTCACTGGTGAAACCAGTATCCCTGAAGAGAGAGCTCTGACAACTGCCATAAGGAATAGAGGCTCAGCGTTGTCAAATCCCTCATCTTTCAAGAGAAGATGAAGCCCAGAGTTTATATGAAATTTTTTAATCTTTCAAACATGTGCAGGCCAAGCAAACAACATCTGTGAATTGGATTCAGTCCTGGGGGTCTACAAGCCTGAAACTCCTGGGAAGGGCCTCTTAGGTTTTTTACACCTTTGGCTTTCTGAATTTTGGGTATCTGTCCAAAACAGTTGTACTTCACGAGAGAATGATGAACTGTATTTATTGGAGGGTCATTTTTATCCACTCTTATGTACGGTATTTCTCACTGAGAGGACCAGAGGAGGATGGTTATGTGCTGAGCACAGTATTTGGACCATAATTTCCAGAATGTTTTAAGAGTCTCAAAGGAAAGGTGCAATACAGCTGTAAGATAATTGTTGTATTGTTGTTGTTTTTTTAATGCCTCTTTTTTTTTTTCACCTTTAGGTAGGTTTATGAAATGGGCTGGCTCATAGTCTTGCTATTTATTGAAAAAGACAGCCAGGTCATTTTGTGCCAGTATAATTGCATTTGTATTGCAAGGATACATAAATAGAAAATCCAGTCCCAAATCTAAATCTTTTCTTCTGGAATACAGAGAAATACAATTCCATTTTCTTCCATCTGATCATTTCTGACATCTGTGCAGTAAATATGGATTAGATAGGGACACAAGTACTAAATTTCTTTTGTTGCTTTTAACTCATAAAATAGGATTATTAGTGTGGGTAAGAAAAGAGTCTTGTCTGGGAACACATGGCTCCTTAAGGGTGTTATTGTCAGTGAAGGAGACGTGTGTGTGTGTGTGTGTGTGTGTATGCATGTACATGTGTATGTGCATGTGTGTGAATGATCCAAGCTCAGAATATGGGGGGTGGGAGGATACAGTACTCTTTGGTGCCATTGGTGGGAAATTCAATAGCCTGTTGTGCAAAAAGCCAGGAAATCCTCGAATCTCACTGGTGGGAAATTCAGCTCAAAGAGTTACATTGTGTTTGCTAAATAGAGAATTATTAGGTTAGAATCTGATTTACTTGAGACATTAGAGTGGTGCTAAGGAAAAAACCCTAAGGAAATGTATAAATATCAACCTTTATGATTTACTGTGCTAAAATGGTCCATGGAAAATGCACAAAAAAGTCCTTATTTAAGGTACACTGTTATTTTGGGCAAAGGTAAATAAACGACACCCACAACACAGCTGTTGCCATTTATACTAAGTTAGAGTCTGGCTTATGAACATCAGTCTTAGATATAGCATAAAGATAAGAGGTAAAGGACAAGTTTGCCTTTTTTAAATTGATTGTAATCATATACTTATTTGGATTAAGATGTCTTATTTTCAGTAATGCAAGATTCAATAAACAAAGTAAATTTAAAATATTATCCAAAGGTGTTCTTAAGCTTTACATTCTGCTTTACAACATGGGGATTTGTTCTCAGTCAATAGTTTTAAAAATCATTCTTTATAAATGCATTAATTCAAGTAACAGAATTTTAATGTGCATGGAAAAGCTATTGATTTGACTCTGGTGACCATGCTAAATGTCCTTACTTGTTTCATTCACAACTTTATTGATTTTGAGGAAGAGATATGTAGATGTCTATGAAATACATCTATGAATGTTATTTTAAAATTGTCTTTTGGAAAGCATCAAACATTTTATCTCAATGGGGTTTTGTTGAGTCATTGTCTCTATTTTAGTAAGTGAGGAGATGAGAACCCCTCAGATTTCAGTGACCCTCAGTGGACACTGGTCAACATCCCTTTTTCCTGTATGATGTTTCCTAGCAGCATTTCTAACTGAGTAGTATTCTCATGGAAGTAAAAGCCTGTCTCTTTGGAAAAAAAAATTTTTTTTTCAGCCAGTCAGAGGTGAGGAGTGGGGCTGGAACTAGGTCAGAACCCTCATCTGGTCCTCAAGAGTTGTTTTTTTTTTTTTTTTAAAGATTTTATTTATTTATTTGACAGTCAGAGATCACAAGTAGGCAGAGAGGCAGAGAGAGGAAGGGAAGCAGGCTCCCTGGTGAACAGAGAGCCCAATGCGGGGCTCGATCCTAGGACCCTGGGATCATGACCTGAGCCAAAGGCAGAGGCTTTAACCCACTGAGCCACCCAGGCGCCCCTTGTTTTTGTTTTTTAAGATTTTATTTATTTATTTGACAGAGAGAGACCACAAGTAGGCAGGGAGAGAGAGGAGGAAGCAGGCTCCCTGCTGAGCAGAGAGCCTGATGCAGGGCTCAATCCCAGAACCCTGAGATCATGACCGGAGCCAAAGGCAGAGGCTTTAACCCTCTGAGCCACCCAGGCACCCCACAGTCCTCAAGAGTTTTGTAGCTAGGAAAGTCAAGGCATTTGATTTCAGTTCTCCAGGTCCCTTGCATTATTCCAGACTAGCCTGTTGCCCTAAAGATGTGACTCTGACTGGACACCCTGACAATAAGCTATGCTGGCTAGAGACCAACAGAAGTCTTTCAACCTCTGAAGGGCTTGCCCAGTTATGTCTAGACTTTCTATATTAGATGTCAGTAGAAACATAGGGGAAGCAATTACTGCCTCAGATCTTTGTTTATAGTTTCCTGAATTCAAGGATCTTTGAAGCATGACTACTTACTTAGTCCCATCCTCATGGCTCCCTTAAACAACCTGGACATTCATTCAGACCTTCCCATGAGGAGCTATAGCTCTTAGCTCTCACCTGCTAAGAACACATCTGACTGATGGTAGTAACCATGATTTATCCTGATCTCAATGCTGAAACACCTTTCCCTAGGATCAGTACCTCTAACATAATCCTCCTTAAACTTTCTCACCAAGTACTCTTCGATAAAGAAGAGACTGAATACATATTTTTAAGTAGAATGGGGGAAGAAAATGGAAGAAATTGCGAGTCTGACAAAAAAGGTGATGCTAATGAGATCTGACGGTACATCCAAAGGCTGATTTTTTTAATAACTGTTACAGTTTGTCTTACAAATTCCTGCCACAATTTAACATTCCATCCCTCAATACACAATGCCAAACTATAAAATACAGTATATAATTTTAATATTTGATGCTATTTAATAGTGTGTTAATATAAAATACATTAATATTTAAAATAATGATTCATACTTGTTTGATATAAAGTATTTCCTCTGACTATGTGAGTAAAACTGATGATTCAGGATGGTGGGTTAACTTCATCCAGGGCTTTCTTCTCCTTTTACTTAAGATTCCTCCCCAGCCTCATACCCAGCACTACCCAGAGGTATAAGGGATACGTGATCAGAAACAGTGTTTCCTTGGTTGAGCTGGCTAGTTAGCTCAGTATTGCCTTAAATATTTCCTCAGAGGCCTGGGATTTTACACTTTTTAATGCAGTTTTTACTTTTAATGTAGCACGTCCTCTTTAAAAATGTCCATAAGGAGCACCAAAGTAGAGTCACAATTAGATTGTTGTCAAAGGTAGTTTCCCCAGAACTGGCAGCCAGAAAAACAGCAGAGAAGGACCTCAGAAAGGGGCTTTGGAAGTGAGCTACTTTATCTTGTTATAAACTGCACTGAGATTAGAACTTCATGCAAAATAAGAAAGTAAATCTAAAAAATAATAGGATATAGTTAAATCAATATCGATATTTAGTGCGAAAATGCTTTATGGGAGGCAGTAAAATCTTTTAGGATCCTGGGGGGAAAATATGGGTGTAAGAATGGAATAAATTACTACAGTTTAATCACTTAGTAAATAACTAAAATACTATTGCTGGATTTATGGTGTCAGAGTGCAACCGCCTATTAAGTAGAGAATGTGTTAGTGATTCTGTTGAGCTAGATTTTAGAGAAATCATGTAGGGGCCATGGCTGTCTTTACAACTTTCCTTTAGTATTTCTCTTCATTATTCTTTCCTGCATGTGGGTCCATTTTAAACTGTCCTATGTTGGTAAAACCATAAATTCTTATTTAAAGGGAGTCTGTCAGATTCTGAAACATTCATTTAAGAGCCTTCCTTACCTGTTCTACTCACAGCGCTGATCATTTTCATCAAAACTGTTTATGACACCAGTTTCCTTTTCTCCGTTTGAGCCAGGGTCATCCTTTTGCCTTCAACCCCATGGTATATATTTGATTCCAAAGTGTTTGGAGGTGTCTGCTGGAGTGAAAATTTCATGCAGGGTGACAAAAATAATGGGTCTTCAGATATTTAACCCTTTCTGGCTTCCATTAGCGTTAGAATGGTAAAGCACTGATCAGAAGAAGTATAGAAAGTGGGATAGTAATAGGGCCTTTTATCAAAACTATGTGGTTTTTTTTTTGGGGGGGGGACACCTGGGTGGCTTAATCAGTTGAGCCTCTGATTCTCGATTTTGGCTCAGGTCGTAATCTCAGGGTCATGAGAGCAAGCCCTGTGTCAGACTCTGTGCTCAATGGGGAGTCTACTTAGGATTCTCTCTCCATCTCCCTGTGCCCCTCCCTGCCATGTGCTTGCTCTTTCTCTTTCTCTTTCTCTAAAATAAGTAAATCTTTAAAAAAAGAAACCAAAAAACCTATGTGTTTGGTAAAAGCTAGACTTTGCCTCCAACAAGAAAGGCAACATGTCTCCTTTATCCTTCTTGCCAAAGTACTTTTCCAATATCTCTCTTTTCTGAGCAATCCTGAAATTGTGAAAACTTTTTCTCAGCTTTCTTATCAAAATTAATGTCTCCTTCATCCCATTTTTTAAGCAATTGACTAGAAAATAATGACAGATTAAATCTCACTGAGTAATTAGTAATAAGATAATGACATTTTAATTATGCTTTATATTATACATATTGTGTATATGTGTAATATATGTGTATATATTACACATATAAATACATATTGTACACATAAATACATTATATTTATAGCAAAATAATAAATACAAGGAAGTGCAAAATGTTAATATGATGTACAGAGGAGGTATATTTAATTACAATATAGCTGCTTTCACATACACATCTTAAAATCATTTTCTCATTTTCAGTAAACTGTACATTTTTCTTATATATGATATTTCTTTTGGTGAAAGGCCTTCTATCACACTGACCCACAAGAGATTGATGAAATTTGAGTTTCACCAATTTTGAGTTTGCACCCAACACCAGTTGGGGTGCAACCCAAAGAGAACCAACAGAGGAGACATAAGTTAAGAGATTTACTGCAAAAAATTGGCTGATAGGTTGTGGGGGCTGGCTAGGAAAGTTCCAAATCCTAGGGCAGGGAACCAGGAAAGGCAGGGTGGAACCCCCTGCACAAGTTAAGCTGCTCCAGAGACAAAATTTCTTCATCAGGGAAGCTTCAGACCTCTTCTTAAGGCCTTGCAACTGACCGAGTGAGGCCCACCTTGATCATCTAGGATTATCTCCCTTGCCTTGTTCACATAATACCAAATATCTTCACAGCAATACCTACATTACCGTTTGATGAAATTAGTAACCTTGCCAAGTCGACACATCAAAGGATCTCTACATGGACCGTTTTTGACTACAGAAAAGGCACCTAAATGTGGTTTGACCTAAGACAATAGTTAAGCGCAGTTTCCCAGGTTCTCCCTATATCTACATGGCTTACCTATTTCAGGACTTCAGGAAATTACTCTAAAATTGCATTGAGCTCATTAAGGGGAAGACATTTGATACCTTCTTAGATACTCTTCAGGCCCTCTGAATCGATATTACAATGTTAGTATTATTCCACATGAAAACCCTTTTGTTATTTAAAGGCCTGCTTTTAGTTATTCTTTTCTCCTAGAAATGACCAGCTTCGTTAATTGGGCTTTCATTTTGTTCTATTTTATTCACAATAAAATAATGAAACAGTATCTGTTAAATGCTTTGCAGAAAGTTCAGTGCATTTTTAGCATAGAATTTCTTTGTATTCAATGTAGGAGCACGACAATGAACAAAGTAATAGTTCTAGTTATTTTCTAATCTTGAACCAACCAAATACCATACTCTGTTCACATACACTGAAGGGCCCAGGATTTTTTTTTTCCTTTTTAAATAAACACTGTGCTGACTTGGTAGTACTCACAAAAAGAAACTGCAAACCCAATCCTTGATCCAACTTCTGCGAACTAGCCTTCCCACAACAGGACAGCTCCCTACTTCTTCTTAAGGGAGAGTGGGAAATAAGAGTATTATATATTTCTCTCTGTGCTGTGCCCAGAAACTTTGAAGACCTAGCTGTGCCTTTTGGATTAAATAAGCCAAGATACCAGTTTAGCTAAGGAGAACTTGGTGAAAATGTCAGTACGGTCACTGCAAAATAGCTGTTTTAAGCTTCAAACTCTTACAAATAGATGTTAGAAAAATGTCAACCCTGTCAACGGTTGATTGCCAGGATGGAGTTTTGCCCAGTATACTTGAGTCAGTTATGTTTGCAGCATTGCCGTAGTTAGGGAATTTGCAGGTCGTGAATTTGCGTTATTCGTGGCAAAGGACACTGTATATCCTCAGTTTTTTATTCTGTTTGTTTCAGTCTCTTGGTGACTTTTGCTAATTGCATAAAATGAAGTTAGATGAACATATAAATTAGTTAATGATGTTCAACCACAGACCATAGATCAAATTTACCGAAGAATTCTCTTCGCTTTTCTGTTTCAATTTCTAGCAAAGGCTTTCATGCTTTCATCTTGGCTGCTGTGTATGCTTCTTATCACTAACCTTTCCCCTTTCTTGGGGCTTCCCCCGCTAATGCAGCATGAACATGCAACCCTGATGAATCAGTGTGTCAAATCAAACATCTTTCCACGGTATAGACTTGGTTACCATTTATTAATCAGTTCATTACTCTAATCAAACGTACTGATGCTGCCACCCTTGCTGCCACTGTCGATTGAGCCAGCAAAGTCCTGGATGGGGCTCCATGGAACCCTGGTGCATTTGCTAGTGAAAGATCTTTAGCCAGAAATTTTCAGTGGATACTATGTTATAAAACATCAGATGGCAATAGCTATTATATCTTATCCCTCTCTTTTTAATGTAATGCCTTGTTTTAAATTCTTATTGCTATTTACCTGATTGGGAATTGTTCTTGGAGTCAAGGATGCTCATCATGAAATTTCATGATAAATACAGAAAAAAAAATTACTGTGTTTTATAAACATACAAATATATAACATAAATGAAACAGGTTAACTTAAAACCTCCATTGATTTAGTGATATTTAAAAACTGCATGTAAGATTTTTTTCCTGCGATTGACAGAACACTTTAATGCAATCGGGTATTTCTTTCCCAGCATTCAGGGAGTGTTCAGGTGTTGATTGTGCGATTACCTTACTGAAGAGCAGGGAACAACATCTGGAGTGAGGAGAGGGGCAATGGTGAACAGAAATAGAAGCTCATTTATTTTCAAGCTGAAAGGTGGGAAAAGGAAAATATACCCTTCACACCTGGGTGTGTAAATCAATATCTATTACATTCCATTAAAAATGCTAGAAGCCCCTCTTGTAAGACTGGTTTGTACATATAAGGTAACTATATTCTAAGCTTTTGGAGTTGTCCAAACAGCTCTGTGATGGAACACCTAGTATCTGGGGCCGGTAGAACTTGGGTACAGTGAGGCATTCTTAACAGGATTTTACTGTATATATTTTGAGTTGACTAATAAAATACAATTTTGTATCATCCAATCAACACTTCTGTTACTGAAAGAATAACTTCTGCCATGGGAAACATGTTCCTAGAATCCGCTTCTGGCCTGGTATTTAGGGACCAATGATTGAATTGGGCTTGTATTACAGGTAACTATAATTTAGGTAGCTAGATAAAAGTGTAAGTAATGATGCTCATTTGGGACACAAGGTGCTAAAGGTCGGGGGCCTCTGCTAGGAAAAGGAACTACCAAGCTGCTTGTCTGGTTTTATTAAAAAGTAGTTGTCAAACCCTGAAGGACACCTTTCCTTCCTTTTGTCAAAATAAGGCTGGATTCTTTCGTGATCAGTGTTGTGCTGTGTCTCTGGAGTTGGCTGTTGTTTAATTATGTATTACCTAAATATTATCTTGACAGCATAAATAATACATAGGCAATTGGTCTGGGATATTTGTAAAGTCTGGAAAGATAATATTGATTAGCATTTCCTAGACATGACTGAGTCCACATGGTTCAGAGCTGGGCATCACAGCACCAGTTTTATTACTTGACAAATTCCAGAATAGGAATTGGCTTCCTTCTTTCTTCTTTCTTGCTAGACTCCAAGTATATGTATGTGTGCATGTGTGTATATATATATCTAGATACATCTATTTCTGTCTATATATATCTTGAATAAAAGCAAATATGTTTATTTAAAAAAATTAGAAAATATGGAACGTTACATAAAGAAATCAAAACCACCCATAAACTCACTACCCAAATATAAGCATTTTATATCTATCACTCAACATCCCTTCATTCACCAAATATTTATTAAGCCATCATACTGCACACAGGCAGTCTTCTAGGTGCTAGGAATACATTAGTGGCCAAAACAGACAAAAAAGCTCTGTCCTCTCAGAAATTACATTTTAGTGGGGGGAGTCAGTATACAGATAAGTAAGTAAACTTTGCTGTTGTTAGATACTTTCCACTTGGGTCTTTCCACACTGTTCTGTGGGAGAATGGACTTTAAGGACCACATCAAACATTTCCTTTGGTCCTCTGTACTCTGCTTGGCTTCAGAATGTGTACTTTATGGGCCTTCCATTAAGAAAGGCCCATAGAGTACACATAAATAAAGTCTGTCTAGTCCAACTGAGAAATGATCTCAGAAAAACAAATGAAAATATGTTTTCCATTCAGAACTCTACTGTGTATGTTTTATACACATGTCTTTATGTCTGTAGAATCTCATTGGAGGCACTGGCAGGAGATCAGAAGGTGGAAGGCAAGTGAGGCCAGAGTATGTATTCCTGCTGGGCCATGGTTCACAGTGGCTTTGTTCCCTCGTGCAGACCACAGCTCCTATCTGGCAGCCCTCTTCTACCGTGAGTACTCTCTCTCCAGGTTCTGATAATTGCACTATCCTCTTGCCCCTTCATTTCCAAGGATGGCATTGCCCCTGCCCCAATTGTTACTCATCTTGGGGTATTTTGCATTATCTTGCTGATTTTCCTTCACTCTGCTTATACCCTTGTAAATCGTCCCTGCACTATTTTCTTTTCTCCCTGCCCCCTCCCCCTACCAATTACTACACTCTGTGTGCCATCTCTTTCCTTCTGGGACCTTAAAAAATACATGTAGAATGCTACAGCGTTGCAAATACTAAGGAGGAAAAATAAACAAGGGAATAGGGATTGAAGTACTTGAGAAGAGCTTGAGATTTTAGGTGTAGTGGGCAGGGAAGCCTTCCCTGAGGAAGTGAGTTTGGAGTGAAATCTGTAAGATAAGAGTAAGTACCTTCTACCAGCACACAGAGAAAGAGAGAAGGGGGAAGCAGAGAGGGAAATTTCTAGGAATATACACATTACTATATGTAAGAATAGAATCATTAGAATCATATTGTTGCACATGGTGTTCTGGAACTAACACTGCAGGAGCAGGTCCCCATGCCATCAAAAATGCTTTTATTATTCAATTGTAATGACTATATGGAACTTCATTTTAAAGTTATAGCATACTTTATTTAATTGATCCCCTGCTTTTAGACAATTAGGTTGATTTTACAACTCCATTACTATAAACGAACTTGTTGACAGTCCTTACTTTCTGAAAGCATTTAAACTGATTTCCAGGGCCTCCTGGGTCATCTTTCAGGAATCACTGTTTTGTGCTTTCATAAAATGGCAGAATGGGCTCAGTTCTGGGAACTGTTAGTCTCAGTCTTTGGGAGAGATCCATCATTGGTGTGCAAGATGGTGTGCAAGAGTAATTTTGCAAATGGGTGTGGGATGTGTAACTACCATCTTGAACAACAAGAAGCAGCATCTGGAATGAGGAAGAAGATTACAAAGGGTATGATGGTTCTTTCCCCCCCTAAACTGGAAGTTTGTGTAGTGAAATAGAAGTACAACGTTCATAACTGCAGTCCTCTCTAACCCAAAGAGACTTCTCACCCGCACGGTCCCTCTTCCTCAAGCAGAAGCCCCGGAAGTGCTAAATAGGTTGTTTGGTTTGCTGAGCTTCTCTCTCTGGCTAAGCTCAGGATTGGGGCTGCATGCACGCATGCTTGTTTGATTGAGTTTGGGAACAGGAGGGTTTTACTGATGGCTATGTCCAGAGTCTTTAGTGAAAGATGAGATGAGTCTTTAGTTAAGGATGAGCTCAAGTGAAAGATGCCTTGGTGGTGCCCTTGGTTAAGCATCTGACTCTTGGTTTTGGCTCAGGCCCTGATATCAGGGTTGTGGGCTTGAGATTTGTGTTGTACTCCATGCTGTGTGCCAGCAAAGAAGAGCCTGCTTAAGACTCTCTCTCTCAGGACGCCTGGGTGGCTCAGTTGGTTAAGCGGCTGCCTTCAGCTCAGGTCATGATCCCAGCGTCCTGGGATCGAGTCCCACATCGGGCTCCTTGCTTGGCAGGGAGCCTGCTTCTCCCTCTGCCTCTGCCTGCCACTCTGTCTGCCACTCTGTCTGCCACTCTGTCTGCCACTCTGTCTGCCTGTGCTCGCTCGCTCTCTGACAAATAAATAAATTAAAAAAAA